>KQ435775.1:609456-646267 GCA_001276565.1 Melipona quadrifasciata | reverse complement strand
TTGGCCGCATTGTTCCTCATACGAAAGTTAAATAGTTTTGGAAAGATGAGTGAAAAAATAATTCTCCTACTGTTTTACGTTGCAGTTGTTAAAATACTTTGCGCTCGAATATTTTGCGCTTCGTTCTTTCCAGCAATTGAAAACGGTGAGAGCAGGACTGACAGGACTTTTCGCAACTTCGTACGTGAATATATTTGAATTCATACGACAAACAAGCAGAAATGGCGTTCTGTATGAAAAATTAAAAGTTCACTTCAATTTCGTGACAAAGTATTGCAAATGTAAACCTTCGTCGTCCGCCATTTTTTCATTTTCTAGAGAAACGCTGGACGAAAATAACGCGGACACCCTATACAGAGTGAAAGGAAAAAACGAAGGTGGATGAATTCTATGATACATGCTTGACGCGTAAGGAACTTGCCGCAAAATTGACCTTGACCTTGAACTTTCAAGGTCAACAATTTTTCCTTTCTTTCTTTGCATCGTGTCTTACTCGTCGCAAAAGGTAATTCCAAGGGACCATAATCGTAGCCTAACGGTTTCTCTTGAAAAATGGCAAACAAGTTTCTCAGTCAGTTTCTTAGTGTTAATTTTTTTGCCATTTTTCAAAAGAACTATTAGGTTTCACCTTCATGACGAGTAACATATAGCGCAGAAAAAGTTTCGATCTTGAAATTCAAGGTTAACGCCAATTTCACCGCAGGTTCTTTACATCAAATCTGCGATGGCCGTGGACGAACTTTTCCTTCCACCCTGTACACGAGTAATACGTTTCTGCACTTTACGACGCGTCGCAGAGAAACGTCCAGTGGCTGGGCGAGTTCCAACAACTCTTTCGTCGGTATTGTTTATTATTTGTATCATTCGCAGTAGCTTTGTTTCGCCTTCCCCCGGTAATCTACTTCTCAAAAATCTCCAAATACCCCGTCCGCAGAGAGGAAAGGAAAGGTCCGCGCTTTTAATTAATTAGGCCCTTGAGCGTTTGAAAACAAAGGAACGCGAAGCGACCGCCTTGCGACAACGAACTCTCTCTTTCGGCCGATCGTCCGAGAAGCCTTTTCGAGCAGAAAGGCAAAGATCGACGGCAGGCCACGCTCGGAAGCCTCTGTCGTTTTTTTAGATTCTGTAGATTTTCCTCAGGATTCTCGCGTCCATTTTCTTTTCCTTTCTTTCCTCTCTCTCTCTCTCTCTCTTTTTTTTCTTTTTCTTTTTGTAGAAACAAAACGAGAGTAGCGACGCCCACGCCTCAAGGCTCAGACAGATTACGTCGTCGACTGACTGGAGCTGGATGATCCGTCAAAGAAACGGTTCATCGACTCCATAAAGGAGTTCTTCGGTTATAACGTCCTCCACGATCACTTTGGAATCCTACCAAAGTTTCTCGACGATGTATCGGGCAAACAAACGCGTTGCCCTCTTCGTTGCATCGGAAAGTGCGTCTGAATACAATCGGAGGACGATTAAAAATCAGAGTCGGAGTACAGGGTAGGCTGAAAGTCACCGTTCCTACTAAAATAAATCCAAAATGATCTTTTACTTCTGGCGATCAACATTTGAAAGAAGCAATGTTTAAAACACAATGGGAAAAAATCAATCGATTTAATTTAAAGCTTAAAAGAGTGGAAGAAGTGGGAAGAAATTTCGAAAAGTTGGAGTTTGAATCAGAATTCTACGCTTTCACGCCAGTTATCTCTCTCGTCACCGGTTATCGAAAAGGACGATCGAATATCGCCGTTTATCGATATGCCTAATCGTATGCTCGCAGTCGGACGAAAGGGCCGGGTGAAAGAGGAACGCGTCCTTGGGGCTCTGCGCTTAATTGCGCAGTCCGGCGGCATGCACGGCGGGGAAACACGGAGAGACCGCTTGGCGAACGCTCGGCGGCGGGGAGGGGACGTAAGAGAAAAGAAGAAAACAAGAAAAACGTCAAGAGGGTGAATCGGTTGAGCGCGCCGTCGGGCACATTATTAAAGGAATCCGTCTGTCTGAGTATTTCCGCGACACAATTAAGCGCCTACTGTATGGTGACCGTGAGCTGTCCGCCCTCTTCGTTTTCTTGCGTTATTCCCTTTTCTGTCTCTCCACCTACTCGCTCTCCGCTGCTGCTACTGCTATCCGCCGCCACCCTCGTCCGACCGCCGGTGCCCGGAGCCCACCGAGTCCAGAGAACCGGCTGCATTCTCATCCCGTACCGCCGTCGCCACCGCCGCCGCCGCCGCCGCCGCCATCTTCGATCCCCTACGTAACGTGGCCCCGAGCTACCGGTGCAATCTACCCGTTAGGACCCAATACCGTCTCCATCCCCGGTGCTATCCTAGCCGCACCGAGAGGATATGGTGTCCGACGCGACGCGACGTCTTTCTTTTCCACCCAAGGTTCCATCAGGCTCCGGTTGCTTTGCTCCGCTTTGGTCCCCCGCAACAACCACCATCCTCCCCTCCTTTCTTTCTTCTCTCCCCTTTGCAACGCATCTGGACCTTTCGTTTCTCCTCGAATCTTACCTCTTCTTCTTCTTCTCTTCTAATTGCCTCTCTTCGGCGAGCCTTGGGTTCAACTTTTCGCGTCTGGTCTTGTGTCGTTGGTACCTTTGAACTGTCCACCGCGATAGACGACGCAATCTCTTATCCCCGTTGCCCGATATTTCGATATTTCTCCGAGGGCTCGAACTTTCCAACTGGCAGGGAATTACGAGACGAGAGACAAGTTCGGGAGGCACGCGCGCGGATTCAATCTTTCTATCTCGCCGTAATGCATGCAGAAACGCTTCGCCGCGCTAGTCCGAACTGGTCAGACAGTTGTCTGTCCCAATAAGGAAACCTGTCACTCTGCTCTCTCTCTCTCTTTCTCTCTCTCCACCGCCGTATATTTTCCATTTTCCCTTTTTTCCCTCCCTTCGACTGCGACTTCGTCCCCTTTCGGCGTCTTCGTTATCTTCTTCTTTCTCCTCTTCTTTTTAGTCGACCGACGACTTTGAGAGAAGGAGAGCGAGTTAGCCCGGACAATCGCGTCGAAATGTCTCTCTGTCACGGCGGGACAGTAGGTCTGCAAACGCGGCGTCTCTCTCTCTCTCTCGCTCTCGCGGCGGTCATTCAGCCAAGCACGTCATTGTCACGCGAGCACATTGTTCGAAAGCTCTCGAGCAGCAACCGGGAAAAAAGCGAAAGGAGAAGGTCCTTGCTCGTTTGTCCGTTTGTTTAGTAATTTTCACGGGAAGGGAGCCACCGACAGCGGCCGCTGAATCGTAGATACTCGTTCCTTAAGCATTATCGGGACAATGGGACAGGGTAAATATTTTGGCGAAACATTTTTCTTTCTACAGAGAGACTGAGAGAAGGGTCCTCTCAGAGAAGGGTCAGTCGCCTTGTTCATCGTCTCTCGAGTACTACCGAAATCGAACTTGAAACTTATTAGAGAAATTCATTGGACGACTCGTTTGTAAATTCTATTTTCAGTTTCAAAATTCTGTCGTCCCTCTGTTGGAAAATCTGAGGTAGGCTGCTGGCGAGCGCTTTGATTGCATCAATCGGATTTTCTTTATAGCTCTGATTCACGCAGGCCACTAACCGACGAAGCTGTTCCAACCCGCGTCATTTTCTCGACTGCGCGCAAATTTCATTATTCCCGCCACGAGTGACGATTAAAAGCGAGGCCAAGTTGGGACGAAATGTTGACAAAAAGAGTGACGAGCATATGCCGATGACTGACAACGCAATTGCGCGCGATCCAGCGGACTATTTTACGCTACAGTGGATTTCTTTTCGCGCGTTGGTATTCTTTTCTACAGCCAATTCTCAAGTCTGGTGTCTGCTTATCCGGAAAGCAATCGAATTACGCGCGACGTAAGGACGTTATTCAATTACCGGCGCGGCGGACCTGGGCCGGAGGTGGAAAGTAATTTGCAGGCCCGATTCGATTACTCTTATCGCAAGTTGCTATCGGCACGACTGCTGCGTACTAATTACTCTTCGGCGACAACGTCGACGCGCTTCCGCTTTCCCACACCTACGCGATCGCTCGAATCTAACTCGGTGAATCCAGCCAGCCGCCATCGTAGTTGCGTAGTAGCGTTGATTTTTCAGCAGCTGCAGCATCGAGATTCATCATTCTCGATAGACTATCTCGAACTGAACCGTGTTATCAACTGAGCTATTTAAAAACAAAAGTGCAACGAATGCCAAGCAACGCGATAAAAGTAGATAAAGTAGAAATTGCCTGTTTATGCGCGCAATAGAGCGATAGCGTTTCCTTGATGCAACTGTGTAGAGTAGTTAGAGGTGGCTAACTGGCGGCCCGCGGACTCTTCCCCCACTTTCCCGATCACTGGCGCTATCCCCTCCACTGTGTCGATCTCCCCCCTACATCGAAATTTCGTCGCCAGTTAAACCATCTAATAATAAATAAAAGTAGACACAGTAAAATTATACAGTAAGTAATCAAACGCACTATAATCGAAATCGAGCGCATTTTTCAATTTTTTTTTTATTTGAAATTTTTGTCTCCAAGAAACCAGAAGTCTTCGATGGACACCGCGCGGCAGTTGCTTTGCTACTTTAATAGACCTCGACGTGTAACGCGATACGGAAAATATCCCATAAATTTCAGTGACTAAAAATCTCCTCTCTGTAATCGAGTATTCCCGAGCAGCTGCAAACACAATCGTTTAGTTATTCGATTATACGCTCCCCTGCTTCATCCCCTTCGTTCGCTTGTTCTCCAGCTTCATGCTAATCTCCCAGGAAGCTGAAGAGCCGAAGCTGAAGACGAGGGTGGGGACGGGGGTGGGCGGTGTGCGCCCCCGACATCAAGGGCATCGGAGAATCCTTCTAGCTTTCATTATTGTTATTGCTATGTCGACGAGCGTGCTACAATATTACCATCCCAACCCCCCGGCGTTGTCCTCGACGTTGTTCTCGTCTCTCTTCCGCTCTCATTGTCCTCTTCTTTAGTTTCGTGCCGGTCCTGCGTGCGCGGGATGTTCGTTCGCGTCGCGTTTTGCTTTCGTTCAGGCCTCACCTTCGTATTAAAATTTGCCAAATTGTTTCCCAATTGTTTGCTGCTCGATGTTGCTTCCAACCATTTAAACGCTGATTTTGCACTTTAAATTAATCCTCTTTTTTTTTTAAATTAATTCTCTACAAATTTGTTTCCTTGCAAGGCATTGCAATAAAAATAAAATCCGACGGGAAGTTGTTATTCAGAAATAAAAATTCCATTGCGTGTACGCGATAATACTCGAACAAATAACACAGAATTAACATAAAATATTTGTTTAACGCTAAAATTTATTTTATTAATAACGGTGACTAATCTGTAGGAGTGACAGTTGCAACAGAACGATCAATAGCATCCACTAAATAGTCTAAAGGATGAAGAATTTTCGAAAAAATTTTTCAAATAGACAATAAAGTGCATCACTGCACTTTTGAGTCACTCACAAAGTGAATTTAATTTGCGAAAGGATGAATTTGATCCGTAAAAGGGTTTGAAAATTTGCAAAATCTCTATACTACAGTTATTTTGAACTCTATTAGGCTCAAACGATGAAAATTCAAGAAATCGCAACTCGTTTTCATCTGACATTCAGACTTCAGTGAAATGGCAAAAAAATCATACGTCAAGTTTCAAACGGTAATTGCAAACCTTAAAGAAGGTTTCTTTTCTTCAATATTTCGATTTCGTGAAGTTTCGAAGTTTCTCCAATATTTTTGCGTAAGTTGCAAATTTTACCATCTACTTTCTCATTTTCGAGAGTGGCGCGACAACATCTTTATTTTGAAAGTGGACGCTTCAAGCCTCAAAACAAATCGAGGTTTGTTGGAATTGTGACAATTTAAATACTCAGTGTCCCAATACTAATTTTATCGTGCGCTGGCAAGATAAAACAGGCCATACACTTTAAAACAAAGAGTCAAGCATAGAGTGGTACGTATGTTGCTCGCACGCCGTCAGTTTCTCGACTGAGATCGAAAGTAACAACTCGAGAAGGCTTCGATTTTTCTATGTATGAATGCATGCATACACGCGGCTTCTGCAGGAATCGTAAAACTCGGGCTTCGCCCCCGTATAAAGAATTCCCGGGGCGAAGCTTATGTTTCTCAAGAGACTTGTTACATTTCAAAAAATGTATTTCTCGGCATCTGTGACGCGTTTGTCAAATCCTCGTACGTGACATTGTGTATCACGTGGTATGGATAAAAAGTTCGTAGAACGAATTTCCCAACTGAAAGTGAAAGTATTTTGATCCTGAAAAATTGTAATATTTCAAACATTCGTGAATAAAAAAAAGATTTTGTACGCAACTCGACACACCATGGTTCTAAAAGTTGCAATTTTTTTCACAACGATTCCTCAAAACTTGCTGTACGATCTTTTTTATATAGCAATTTTATTGACCTTCGAAGATCTAGGTCAAGACGATGAAACGTTGAAACGTTCTGAAGTTTCAATAAAATGATGGGGAAAAAATCGCACAGCAAATTTCAAGGAGTGTATTGTAAACGGGAAACTTTGGTATTCAAGATCGCGCGATGGCTTCAGTCAGAAATAAAATTTCCCAGTATTTTTACAATTTTTTAACAATAAAACACTTCTCCGTTCGCCGTATGGTGTTCAAGTATCTTTAGTTAGAAGAGAAAACAGATGCTTTACGTTTTAAAACGAGACCCGGTAGTAATTGTTGCATAATTTTTGTTCAAACAATTGGCAATTTTTCGTTCAAACTGCACGAAAATCGATTCTTAAGCAGTGCAAAAAAAGAAAAAAATTAAAGAACATCCACTGTGCTACCACCAGTCATCTACGTAACTCGCGTAATAGCGAGTCTCATGCGATTAAGACGAATGATCATGCATAAACTTCGCGTTCTGATAGTTTCCGCGTGCCGTGTGTAGACTCTACGATATGCTAATGGAACTCACGGGCCGATAGAGATCGGGAGCGTCGGTGAAAGACGCACAGTGAGAAAAAAAGAAAAAAAGAAGAAGAACTAACGAGAAAACGAATTGAAACGAATTGAAGTGTCATCCGAATCGAAATCAGAGCGAGTCGACCGCGGGAGATTTAAAGCGAAACCGCGGCTGGCTCCATTTAGTAATTACCTTAACGACCTTTAAAGTATACCAAATAACCCGATGAAGCGATAACCGTTTGGCAAAAGAGAAAAGAGGAAGGGCCGAGATAAAAGGAGGACCTTCGCCTTGATAATCTCTTCGTTAAACCTTGGCCGACGATTTTAATTGTGGTTGACAAAGATAACTGAGCCAGGAGGATCGTTGATCTTATCACTTGCCTAATACTCCAATAAATTTTAATTACATTAACCAAGATAACCTTCGCGATACAAGTTTCGTCATCTTCCTTTCCTTGTTATTAACAACCAGCGATTTATTCGCATGAAATTCTAATTACAACAGCCAGGGTAACCTTCGTGATACGAGTTTCATCTTCCTTTCCTTGTTATTAAAAACGAGCGATTTGTTCACGGTAAATTTTAATTGCAACAACCAAGAACAATAATCGTGATAACTTTCACGTTGCAAGTTTCATCTTTTTTTTTATTATTATTATCAAAAACGTGTGATGTGTTCATTACAGTGATCGAGACACAAGTTTCGTTCTTCTTTCTTTATTATTAAAAAACGACCGATTTGTTCGCGACTGGATTTACTCAATATTACATTCCAGTACATTTCGTTACATTCCAATTTTACGTTTTGTGCAATCTAGTTTTATGCTTTCGTTTACGGAAGCGTTTCGCTTCTTAACATAGCAAATATAGCTGAGCTTGTTCGCATGAAATTACGCAATCCAGGTTGCACGATCGTTACCCTCGACGAGGAATAAGAGACGAGAAACAAACACGGTGTGACATCTTGTTTATACAAGACTGGACAGTAATTTGCCTCCTCGCCGTAGATCGAGGAAAGTTACATCTGCAATTTTCCAATATGAAAGTTAATAATCGTAACAACACGTTTACGTTGTACCTTTTCGAAGCTTATCTCTGCTTTTTCCCTCGGGATTTTTCCCTCGCAAAGTGTAAACTAGTGATGGCAATTATAAACGAGTTATACGCTATAAAAATCGATCTAGCAGGTAGATGAACAGTGATATCAGGGGTGTACGTGACGACGATGTGAGAAAACACAAAACTGGAAGCCGGGAGGGAAAAAGGAATGCAAAGTGGAAAGGAGAGCAATTTTACTATATAGCTTTTCAAATACATCGTTTAAACAAATGGTGTACACCGTTTGTTAAATTCGTCGTTTAAAAAAACACTAACTTCAATTTACGCTTCAGTCATTTCCGAGATATTTGACAAAATCAAGGGTAGTTTTAACATCGAACGATTATCGATAAAAAGAAAAATACAAATATTTGTTTGAAAATTTCATTGAAATCGGTGATTAACACTTTGGCATGCTTTTTCGTTAGTAAAAAATTGGCTCGAAGTATAAAAAACTGCACGACTTGTATAGAGTACGATTCGTCTACGAAGTACTCTTCTTCGAGTACGAAAGGCCCAGAAGCAACTGTTCCGACTAGGAAACGAAGACGACTCTTTTGCCATAAAATTTTATCCATATGCAAACATTTGAATCGATAGAAAACAAATTACAGGCGCGATCGCTCAGTACCAGACGACGCCACTCCTACTCGAGGTCTACTCCACGCCCCCTCACGAATCACGTGACCCAAATCAACCAATCGCTAATTTTCGTTGCATTATAGCGTTGCACCTGAAGAGGCCCGATTTTCTGGATTACCCCAGAAAATAGCGACACTGCGTATCACACCTAATCGTTACGTATCACTTTGCCTCTCGTCAAAGGGAAATTGCTCGTAGTTTGTGTAATTTGAGCAGAGTAGATTTAAAGGAATTTTTTCAATTAAATAAAAGAGAGAGAGAGAGAGAGAGAGAATGATAAGCGAACAATGTGAAATCGCGCGAGAGAATCGCGACGAGATTTGAAACGCGAAGATGAATTGGCAAAGTGAACAGCGCGTGAAGAGAGAACGAGAGAGGCGCAAGAAAAAGGAGCGAGGGAGAAAGAGGAGAGAACAGGATAAAGGGAAGCCAGAGTGGCTCCCGTAATAACATGACGGTAATTGGACGAGAGAGGCCCACATCCTAATTAGCTGGGATGCTGACATTAAGAGCGCACTGTTATTATCAATTAACCGCGCCGATTGATACACGTGATCACCGCTGACCGGACGTACGCACGACCCGTTTTTTATAATCGCGAGAAATATCGCGATCCAGTATAATACGTCGATAATGTACGAAATCGTGCGTACATATTTGTCAAACGCATCAGTTGGATTACAATACCGTAATAATAACCAGAAAACAAATATTCAACTAATATCGTGAGATGAGCAAATTAACTTTTTTGCAAATTGTATTCGTCTTTTTGCAAATCAAGTCAAATTTCTACAAATTTGTTTTGTTAGTCCAAAGATAAAATAAAATTCCGAAATGAAAATTTTATTTATTGATATATACTTGAAGAAACGTAACGCAAGATGATGTAAAATTGACATAAAATGTTTGTTTAACGCTAAAAGTATTTATATACTTGTATATATTATAACGCGAAGTGCCTCGTATAATAATTGTGACAGTCTGTAGAAATGATGGTTGCAACTAAATGACGAATAACATTTACCACGTGTTTTTTATGATTCGAAAAATCAGCAAAAACGTTTCTTGTACAGAATTTAATTTTTGAAACATCTTCCTCGATGAGGGGAGAGTGTGATAGTAGCAGTAATAAATTGTATGTTTAACTTTTGAGTTACCTACAAGATGAAGGTAAATTTATTTTAAACATTTGCAAAACAATTTGTATCGATCATCCGCGAAAGGATTGATCTACAGTGCAAAGAAAGGTGAACACGATCTGCAAAAATCTGTATCAATCAGAATTCTGACTATCTATTCTCTGGTTTGAAAGATGCGAGTTTAAAGGATTTCGGGCTAAAGTACATCGTCCATTTGAACCTTTGCCAGTAAAAAAAGAAAAAAAAAAAAGAAAAAGAAGAAAGAAAGGGAGAATGTGTATTGAAATGCCGTAGATAAACACAATACAAGTAAGAATCCGTGCCCATAAAAGGGGGAATAAAAGGACGGGGGGAAGAAGGGAGTCTAAAAAAGAAAAAAAAAAAAAAAGAAAGAAGCAGATATACGAGTGCAGATTCGCGATGGACATACGAGTATAAAAGAGCCCAGTTTTCCGCTAACAAACGCAAATCCGAGCGCCATTGACGGCGGAACTGGAGGGTTCATAGGGAACAGATAGCAACGGCACGGCCATTAAATAGGATCAAGCCGTCGGATCGTTTCGAAAGAATTGGGAATAGATAATCGAACCGTGTTCCAAAGCCAACGCTGCGCGTCTCTTTCTCTTTTTCTCTCTTTCCAGTTCCCTCTTACATTCGTCTCCCCCTTCTTATCGACCGTCGACTTGAAACAATGAAATTTTACGTAATTCGATGCTGCAAGCTTCGACGATTCGATCGGTCGTAATTCCATCGTCTCTCTCTCGATAATTCCACGTTCAAATTACGGCAACGAGGACGGCTGATTGGGCAGAAATTATCGAAGAATGACATTTTGCTTTTCGTTGAATCGCGGGAGCCGAAATGCCCGGAGGGCACCGCCGAGCGTGCCCGTCTCTTAACCTCTTAATGTCGCTGGAACGACGCGACGACGATTATGCTCGTCAAACGCAGAGTATGTGCAACTGCTAATTGTAAAATTAAACTTCAAATTACAAGGGAATAATACTAGTTTTTTTTTTTCTTTCTTTTCAAATCAATGATTTCAATTTGACTTGACTCGAGTTTAACTTGATTAAACTGAAGAAATGAAAAGAAATTGAAAATTTAATTTATTCTTTCGGAATGATGTCTCTTGAATTGAAACAAATAATGTTTAAAAGATGATTTGTTCAGTATATACGATAGAAATTGACTTTGACGCAACAGGTCGCGCGCGCACAAGCGGCCGTAGCAAGAAAATATTTAGAAACAATGTAAGAAGAACTAGCATCAAAAATTTTTAAAACGTTCAAGATTCGCAAATACGTTTCGTTTTCCACAAAGAAATTTGAATCAAGCAACAAATTGCACTCTCGTCGTTGCACGAAAAAAGTCGCCATTTCTTAATGACGACGATTACGCAAAGTCATTCACAGCTAAGAGGATGAATATCAAAGAGAGGTATAATATGAAAAGAAAAGTTCCGCACGGGGCTCGAGGAAAGTTTAGTATTTTAACCGAGCCGTGTATAACTCGCTTTCATCGGCCGCGACGCGTCCCTAAGAGCAGCGGAACCATCTGGAAAACATCCGATCTAGTAATGTTTCCTCTTTTTCCGGCTTATCCATCCGGAATTAGATTACTCCCGATAGCCACCGAGGGACGAGGAACTGTCGTGCCTTCGTGCGATCGATCCCGCTTGGAAATCAGATTACCAATGATTCCAAGCAATTCAATGTCCACAAAGAGAGACGTTTCGATGTACATTTCCCAGTTCTTCCAGCTTAACCTGCCCTCCTCTTGTTTCCGCTTTGAAACTTTGATCTTTGAAAATTTTTCAAGTCACCTCGCGCGTAACCGGAGGAGAAGGTTGAAACTCGTTTTTTTTTTTTTAATTTTTAACGTAGTTGAAAACACCGACTATATAAACCAACCTCGAGCATAGACATTCCTCCGTGAAAAAAGAAAGAATAAAAAACTGTACGACTTGTATCCCAGTACGATTTGAATACCAGACAACGCCGCTCCTACTCTAGGTCTACGCCACGCCCCCTCACGAGTCACGTGACCCAAATCAACCAATCGCTAATTTTCGTTGCATCAGCGTTGCACCTAAAGAGGCCCGAAAGTGATTTTCTGGGTTACTATCCCCGCTAAAATCACTTTCAGTGATAAAAAGAACGTTGCAACTGGTAAAGTCTAAATTTCATATCGCGTGGTTGAGTCGACGACGCGCCTCGCAATTTGATTATTCCTCGATTCTTTTATTAGTGGGCAAAGCGGCCGGTGAAATTAATAACGCGGGTTTGCCCGGCCGCAAATCGTTGCGTACGTGACGCACGAAATAGAAGAGGCAATTAAATCCCTGGCCGGGCAACGTTTGCAGGGGAAGGGGGAAGAGGTGTTGTCCAGATAACCGGCGCCTGCAGCCCGTGCCCGCATGTTACAGGGTTCGGTATTTACGCGAGTGAAATAGATAACCTTCGTCCGTGGACCTCCATGCGCTCGTACGAAATTAGTTCCCTCTTACCCCACCCCTCCCGCATCGATCCTCCATTAAACCAAAGAAATACGTTTCCGCACAAGTGACACACTACGTTATGGTCACTTGGTTTTCGCCGTCGAAACCATACTTGCATTTCTGATTATTCCGTGTTCTTACGTAGGTAAAGAGAGAGAGATCAATTGAATTTGATTGTTTGACTTGTTGAAAGCCTAGCAAAATGATGAAGGAAAATTGTACATGGGAAATTTTAATCTTGAGGATCGTGATGGATTTAGTTGAAAAATTTAGGCGTTTTCACAATTTTTTTTTTTTTCAGAAGAAAGAATACGTTTCCATTTGATTCATAGTGTTGAAATATCTTGGGAAAAGAAGAAACAAATTCAAGATAGTGAAAACAGAAGCTTCACGTTTTAAAGTAAGACTGTAATACGATCACGTATGATAAATTGTTTGTAACGAAATTGCAACGGTTTAAAGTATCGACAGTTTTTTATTTAAATTGATCGCGGTGCGAAACCGATTCTATGGAAACAATTTATATTTGCCAGAACGCGATGGTAACGAGGTCGTAAAACTTTTTTTGTAGAGCCAAAACATTCTACAGCACAGTAACATATTTTGTTTGCTTTTCCTGTATTCTACGTACGAATATTCTAAAAAATTATCAGTTAATAATTTAAAATATTATTAAAAATCCGTATGTGCGTTCAATTTTGCTCGTCACTGTGTAACACGTGTACAGGGTGGAAGAAAAGTTTGAATTTCAAGGTCAAATATTTTTCTCTGTTTTTTGTATTCTGCTCAACACGAAGATGAAACTTTTCCAAGAAACCATAGATCGCAACCTAATAGTTATTTTGAAAAATGACAAAAAAGTTTCTTAATCGTTCAACACTGCGTGCTAACAGCGACTTAATGATTCTGCGTAGATGTCTGTTTTCGCATTAAGTTTCACTGACATTCGATTTATCATAGTTGTAGCATCAGTGTGAATCTAAATAATCAAATGACAAAATTAATCGTCAACGTTATTCCAAATATAAACACCCACACGTCCATAATCATAAAGTCGCTGTTAGCACTCGCGCGTCCGTGTGTTAAACTTAAATTAAGAAATTGCCATTTTTCAAGAGCACAATTAGGCTTCTTTGTTCCGTCTCAAAGAACTGATTTCGTTTCCGCACGACACGTTGCTCGCAGGAAAACAATTTTCCAACGAAACAAGAACGGAGGAAGCTAAGCCAAGACTACGTCTAAATCCTCGAAAAGGTTTATTCCGCTTAATAGGGGAGAAAATATCGTGAAGGCAGTTTGACTCTGAAGGGGGGCGGGAGTCAAAGACTGCGAAATTCCGCGGCCCCGCGCGTGTACTTTGCACGCTATTAGCGAGTAAATACTCACGAGTGGCTGGGAACGCGATGCAGCTGCTGAAAGTTCTCTGAAAGCACGTAAGAGAGCTTCGAGAACGTCGCTGCGTGTGTTCTCCGTCAGCCACCTCTTTCATTCCCGTTCTTTTCCTTCTTTTTTTGTTCACACCGCGTGGCTTTTCGTGGAAATTTCATGCGCGTTCGTTGCTGAAAATCTAGCCGGTCGAAATTTACTTTCATCGAACTAAACGAAGCACTTTATACGTAAAATTTTCAACCTGTTTTCCCATAGTTACGAGTAATCGCAAACTTCCAGACTAGCCGGTTCAAGTACGTTTTGCACACGGATTCGTAAACGTTCGCGGCCATGGCGGTTAATAATGAGCCGCGGCAGAAGAATGCGGGCCGAGAGAGAGAAAAAATAAACTCTCGAAACGAGAAATTCGAAAAGAAATAATTTCGGCTCGTACGGAAAGAGAGAGAGAGAGAGAGAGAGAGAGAAATTTACAAAGCGGACCACTTTGCGTTTCGGGGACACTCGAGGGAACCAAAGAGGCCTCGAACGTGAAAACTCCCCCGGAGAGGAAGAAGAAGAAAAGAGGAATAATCAACAAAGAAATCGTCGATGCAATGACGCGTTACCGTCGTAACGCATACGCGTGCACAAAGACGAGCTCACCCCGTCGAAGATGCTCGACGAGAAAGCTGTACGACGGTACAACGTGGCCTTGTTTGTCAAACAAGAGGAGCGTGACGTAAGAAAATCGCGTACAAGTTACGACGATAATTAGGCAGGAAGGCAACAAAGAGGAGGACTTGCCCGGGGAGAATGCCGAAATGGCGTGTACTTTGCTCGAGAAAGCTCATGAAAGGCGGCTGAAAATCTAGAAGCCCGCTCCCCCTCACCCCCTCGCGAGGAGCTCGGCTAAGAACGAGGCCATTGCGCGAGTCGCTCGTTGGCATGTGTGCTCGCGCCTTTAAGTAGTCTGTGAGTCAAACCACCCCGCTTTTTCCGGCCTTTCTTCGAAAAAAATTCTTTTCTTTTTCCCCCCCTTTCCTTTCGTTTCCAGCGGGTGGACCAGCCGGACCCGCTGAACGGCGAACCTCTCGAGAAGAACCCGCCCCTGCGGGAAGTTGTTTCGTTAAGCCACCCTGTCGAGCCTTTCACAACCCCTCGATCCGCGTGCATGGCGGAATTTTTCGCGAGACACTGTCGAACCGCGATCACAGAGGAGGAGGGCTTGCGTTTGATTCTCTACGAAACGAAAAACGGGGCACGTCTTTCTCTGCCGCGGCTGTTTATCGAACGCGTTAAGCACCGGCGGGATGTTTGAAATCAGACAGAGTTGTGGCGAGAAATATTATTTATTAGAACTGTCGTTGTAAAAGTTTTGTAAATAATTGTAAAGTTTCAAGTTACTCAGTACCAGACAACGCCACTCCTACTCGAGGTCTAGCCCACGCCCTCTCGCGAATCACGTGACCCAAATCGACCAATCGCTAATTTTCGTTGCATCAGCGTTGCACCTGAAGAGGCTCGATTTTCTGGACTAAAATCACTTTCATTGATGAGTTTGTTGCATTATTTTTGCCGATTTTCCAGATCCGAAATCAATCTTGTATTTTTCTTGCGCGAATTTTGTTTGCACTGTTACTTTACTCCCGCGTAAAAATAGAACTGAGCGTCCAATTATTATACTTTTGGTCTCAACTGTATCTTACTCCGTGCCAGCAACGAATGCAAATTTCGCAAGTAGATACGTGACAGTATGAAAAAGCTACGAAATAAATCTTACCCAGCGAGAAAGGAAAAATGTGCACTACAGTTTCCTGCGTACGCAATTATAATAAAAAACAAATATTTGCAACGCATCGAACGAAAAATATTCAATCGCGCAACGCGCGAAACGTCGTTCGGAACGTAGAGTACGTGTGTATGTGCAGACGCGTGCCGGTGAAATCGGAGCGCTTTTCAAAGTTTTTAATCATTTTCGGCGGGAAAGGTGGGGCTTCCGGCGGGCAAATTGATCGGCGTAACAGGATAGGGAAAACGGACGTTAACGCGGACAGGTCAGCGTGGCCCGGTGAATTCTTCATCGAGCCCTAAACAACTCGCGACGCTCGTTTCGTTACGAACCGATGAATAAATTTCGCGTGCGAATGGCTCAAACATGTTCGGCCAACGTAGGTTCGTCGCGGGGGTTGGACTCGCTGAGCTGTCGACGAGGGTGAGCTGTGTCGCTCGGGAAAGGGCCGTCGATGGTTACCACGCCTCTTCCGCGTATTCGCAACCGCGTCTGGCGGTTTCCTTGAACAAACTGAAAGTATGTTCGATGCTCTTTGTGCCAGCCGGTCCATCGTCCTCCTTTTCTCCTGTCAGAAATCTTGGTTACCTCGATTATAATCATAGACTATAGTATCTTTGTTAAAGACACCCTAAAATTAATAACGATGGTCGATGTATAGGGTGTCCCGCAACTAACAACTGTACGCTGAGAAACGAGTCAAATGGAAATTTTTTCATTGGAGCTATCGTTTTCGAGAAAATCGGAAAAAGAAGTTGACAATTTATCAACTATATGTGAAATCGTGTCATTGAAATCTTGCCACGAGATGATTCTACGTAAAATAAGAAAACGATCGGAAAAAAAGGAATAAAACCTAACCTAACCTTCTGGTGATTTTACATCAAGTTGAAAATTTATCAACTATATGTGAAATTGTGTTATTGAAATCTTGCCACGAGATGATTCTACATACAATAAAAAAGCGATTGAGAAGAAAGAAGGAAACCTAACCTAAACCTAAACCTAACCTTCTGATGATTCTACACCAAGTTGAAAATTTATCAACTATTGTATATGAAATCGTAGTACAATTGTGTCCAGGTGATTCTACGTAAAGAAGAAAGATCGAAAAGAAAGAATAAAAACCTAAACCTGTTGTAGAATCACGAGAAGGTTATTTTTAGGTTATGTTTTATTCTTTTCATTCTACGGAACATTCTTCTATATTTGTTATTTTTAAATAATATTAGGTGTATTTTTTCTTTCTGACAATAGAACGACATTCGAATGAAACTTTATATGCTTTCACAGTAATCCAAAACATAACGGTACGTTTTATTCGTATCCAATCGCCCTTTATGGGTGCGAAAAACTACCCTCCAAGTCAAACGAACATTTTTACATTTTTTCGCTCACGATTCTAAAACTAGAAAGTACGGAGAAAAATGTTTCGGTAAAATAAATGTTGATCGATAATGATAAAATAATTACTAGATACTGGCGTAAACAAAATTTTAATGCATACACTCTTTGTCAAGAGATAAAATATCACCTGTCTCTTTCAAAATTTGCGAAACAAGAGGTGGAAAATGCATTTATTAAAATTTTATCAACGCCAGTTGCCAGTACTTGTTTTCTCGTTCGGCATATTTATTCAAATGTTTGCATCGCGATATATTTATTCGAAACATTTTTCTCTGTAGAATCACTGCGGGAAGCAATTTGACTTGGAGGGCAGCATTTCACGCTCTTAAATAGCGACTGAGGACGAACAGAGCGTGCCATTCGCGTTTTCGATCACTCTAAGAGCGTATAAAAATAAAGTTCCCTCGCAAGAAAAGTGAAAAAGAGAGAAACGCGTCTCGATTCGTGTTTGCCTCGAGCAAATTGCACAGTTGTTAGGACATTGCGATAAAATAACGCGCAACGCGGGAAACTCGCAAAGACGATAACTTAGCAGAGCGACAAGTTTTAATTTGCCGTGGACGCAGGCGTTTGTTTGTTCACAGGTGTCTCGAGTAACGAAAGTACGAAGTTTCAACTTCTTTCCCTCCCCCCTCGGCCGCTCCGCGAACTTTCTTCCGGCCGTCTCTGATACGAAAGTTGCCCCCCTTCTCGGTGGCCGCTCGAGTCGCGGTGTCTCTTAATAATTCGTCGGCATTCATTTTTAATTGATTCCTGCTCGGTCTGCTCGAGTTCTGCTTATCAGTCGTCTTCTCGCTGAATGAGGCCGGCTCGCCGCGAGACTTTCTTCTTAATTTCTCCATCTCGAAGATTAATCCGAGGGATCCTCCCGTCGTCTTTGTAATTGGCGAGAAAAACCGCAGCCGGCACGCTTCGTTTAGCATCGCGCTTTGTTGCTTCCAACTGACAATCTCGTCTCGTAGATCGAACGAAAACGTTCGAGTCCAGAAAGTGGCGCTTGCACGAACTAATTCGCTTTCTCTAGTTGTCTCTAGTTGTTTGGAAAGTCTGGCTTGGTGAAATTGGAATTCACGGTTTCTCGAACTGGGAGAAATATCATTAAATCCGAGTGAAGTGAATTTGATGATCGAACGAGGATGGGCGACGGGGTTAGAGTTATTACGCGGCACGGGCAACAGTTTTAGCCAGTGAGTGTGGCCAGATGAAACATTTCTGTGTCATCGATTAATCCCACGCCGTGGAACACAACGCGAGCAAATGAACTCGCATATCAGCTTTCAATCTTTTCTACGCACGTGACAGATCGTCCCACTCCAATTACGCTCGTTTGAAACGATCGTTAATTAAAAGTTCGTTTCCCTCGGGGGGAGAGTAATAGCCGTGCATTATAAGAGCGCTCTGTTGACAACCGACAAATCGACCGCAAATAAAAAAGAATTATTCCCCGCTTTGATTGAAACAGCCACTGAAATGCCGTTAAATTATTCGAGGGAATATTAACGCGCCGCGCGAGACCGCGCAGCACGATGATTTACGACGAAAGGTTGCGCGCTTGCGTAGGTTAATTGTACAAATCACCGTCTTCGTAACGCTGACCAACGACACCTTGCTGAAATACAAGTTTCAATAATTTGTACGTTGACGCGTTCCTTTCAATTTTGATAGGAAATTAGTGATTCGAAATGATGAAAAATTAGGGATAAGATTGTGCGTCTGAGGTGTGTAGACACAGGGGATGATTTATCGTGGAAAAACTAAATCAAAGTCGTAGAATGGAAGTTTCAGAGAAAATAGAGAGGGTTCGAAGATTTATCAAGTATCCCTGAATTCCAGACGTGACGAAGAAGAACAATTAACAGCAGGTAAAAACGTGGAATAATATTTTTCAATTTTCAGTTTTCAAGAAAATGGACTTTGAACATATATTTCGTTCGAAAGTTGACCTTGGCAAAAAGGGAAATTATAGCAATGACGATTAGTAATTAATTTCACAATCTCCGTCAGCCAGTGAAATTGATAAATTTTAAAAATTCCATCCTCTGGAGAACGAACAAGACGGAGGAATTTTATTCCACATTTTTCGACTTATCTTTTCACGGGGAATCGCTCTTTGCTCCACTTCCCGCTCTGCGTAAAACCTGCACTACTGAGTCAGTGGAAGAAGAGTATCTCGTTCCCTGCCGGCGTTGATTCTCATAAACCGCGATACGTTTCACGCTCCACATCCGAGTGTAAGAAAAATCACTTTGCCCGGCGATTTATCAATTCTGCTCGACTTGGAGGAATCTGTGAGGTGTCTCTGGCGGGGGTGGGGGAGATAAAAATGGCGGGGATAGCTCGCGCCGTTTCTTGATTCCATCCTGCGCGAGAAGGACACGGAACGGCCGGGGGGGACGTCCGTGGACAATCAGCGGAGCATATTTCATATCCAGCGGCCCGTGACCTCGCAATCTTCGAGTGGAAGAGGGTTGGGGCTAACTGGCCGGACGCCTCTGGAATTGAATCCACAATTGAGAGCAAGTCGCCTCCTCGTACTGTAACTGTATGCATTGGTTTGAGTAAGTGGATGGACGGTGTCCATCTTCCCTTCTCTCCGTCCTTTCTTCCTCTTCGCCCCCAGACGCGGCCAGGACATCCCCGGGAAACGTCCGGGGATCCTTTTTGCCCGTTTTGCTCCGCTCCGTTTTCTCACCCCAATCCGCTTTGTTGACAGCAACGTGTGCACGTATCATTGTCCCTGTGTACACCTGCGGGCTCCCGCCCCAGCAAATGGCAATCGATTCGCCGAACGAATCGCCCTTTCCTCCGAACCCATCTAACGGGGCTGTAATTCGGTTGTAAATTACGAACGTTATCAACGATCGGGCGATCGCTTCGAACGATACACCGTAATTTGTATCGTAGATTTTACATTCAAGAATCGCTCTGACGCGAAAATAAAACGCACGAATCGCTGCTGAACTCTTGTCTCTTTGCCCTCGGAAACGTTTCTTGTATTTGCATTTGTCAGCAATTTATTCACGAAACTGTTTTCGAATAAAACGATACAACATTGGAAACAGTCATTCTGTTTAAATGGTACTTGGCATGAAATTTTCGTTGATTGCATTTCTCTAGTATGCGATTCCGTTTCGAAGTAATTTCAATCTCTTGGAATATTTCCTCCGCCGTTTTATAACTCTCGTAAGAAACAATAACAATCGCTTAGTTTATGCGAATTATTTGAATGATAATTCGATGGTAACGAGTGTCAACTGAATTACCGTCTCTATCCTTGAGAATTTATCGTTGTCACGCAACACGTTCATTATAATTATATCAGCAATTACAAAACACACTCGAAAGCGCTGATATTGACCCTATGGAACATTCGTTAAACAATTATGAAATAAATAATAAAGTTTCATTAAAACAGAAATTATTGAAGTACATAATAGTAAATGTCGCGCAGAAATTGGCGCATAGCGAAAGACCGTCTCAGAAATATTTCTGTAGTGGACCAACTAAATAGAAATAAGAATAACGTTCGAATAGCACATTTACAACTTTTACAAACGTCATCCAATTACTCTGATTGTTACATGACATACATTAGAAAATCAAGCATCGCACATACATTTTCACTTCGTTTAAAATTTTGAAAATAGCAACGTGAGTCACTCTAGAATCGAAGTGCTCTTTTGCTCTAACAAAACGTAGATTAATCCAAGAGAGCAGGTTAGCTGCAACAAATGGCAAATAAGTGGATGACGTAAGAAAAGAATGGGACAACGAATCTCGCTTGGTCCGTGGTCGGCAATTAAGCTTGGCACACCGCTAATGTTAGAACGATGCTCAAGAAACGTGAGGCCGAATCGGGGAGGCGAAATGCAAACAGCAGCTCGTATTTTCCCGACGCGACGTCTGTAGCATCAACAATTTCCGAAAGGCTTCGACCGTATGCACGCGTGCGTCCCTTTGTTGGAACAGCATTTGCTTAGGCTCGTAGATTTACCTTCTCTGGTTTTCTCCTTTCTCTATATCTCGTTCGCTTTTACGATCGGCCGAGCCACGACCGAGCAGGATATAACGGTCCGAGTTGCGGAACTTTCTGATAATGCCGCGCGAACACTCCCCGAACGAATTTTGATTCCGTAATTTCAAATACTGCGCGCGACGCCGGCCATCCACGTTTACGATTACGCCCCGACGCTTTAATATCGCGCTCCGATCTTGCGCTGGAATGACGTGCCACGCAGTTTTAAGTACATTTAAACGTAACCCAGGCAAAACAAGTGATAGCTTTATTACTTCTTAATAATTTCTACCGACGAGTTCAAAAGAAAAAGAAAGCGACGAATTGTGTACGGTTCGGTCACTCGTTATGGTCCGCAAACCAGTTGCCAGCGCAAGGGGTTAAATATCACTCCTTCACGCGCATGATGGTCGACTCTCCTGTGCAAGTGCGTGCAAATAACAGCCTTTTTTTACGTCCAAGGACAACAGAAGATTCAAAGTTTAACATTTCGGAACGTGGAACAAGAAATTTTCGAAATTTTCGTGAAATGAAATTACTGGAGCGACTCCGGAACTGGATATTTCCCACTACGTTTTAATACAGCGATGTCTCGCGATCCGAAGAGAGAAAAAGACCCGACATAAATCTTCGTAGAGAGAAACGAAGGGAAAGATCCGCCACCGGGCATATGATCGAAACGATATTTACGACCGCGGTGGCAAGAACATCGGTGAAATTCCGATTCCGCGCGATCGATTAAGCACAAGCGATATCGGTGTTACACAATGGCAAAAGAAACGCCGCGGGAAACCCGAGAGAGTTCGGGTTTCACGTCGACTTAATATACCTCCGAGAGAAAGTTTAATATCCCTTTTCTCGAGCGTCTCCCTTGTAAATCTTCCCGGGCCCGTCTCAATATTCAGGGTGCCGATATTAACAATTCCGCGTGCGTGATTTACCGTCTCTCGACTCCGATGATAATGAATTCCCCCCGCCCCTGGCTCGTTCCATCGGCTCGTTTCACCCCTCACCATCGACTCTGCTGGGCTGTTCCACCCACAATCTATTCCTCTGCTGCGCAGACTTGTTACGGCTTAATTAATCGCAATAATTAAAAGGAAGGCGCGGGTAACGGGCCAAAGGCCTGGATGGCAGCTGGAAGCCAGCTTCAAGCGCGTTTCGCGTTTGAATATGCAAAGTCTCACTTACGTTCGCGACGACGTACTTGCGAGAATGGCCGAGGGAAACGCGAGCAAAGTTGCAAAGGTGTAACACGGATGAGGAGATAAAATCGAAAGAGGTAAGGAAAATCGAACGTCTTGAAGGCAGCTGATCAAATCAGTCGAGAGAACGCGAAAGTTTTTGATTTTAGCATAAGTTCGGATGTGACGACTCGATATCGTTATGTGTATATATATTTAGGTCACCAAACGTCAACTTTTCTTTAGTGGTGTATTGCACGTTGATTAAGTTTATTCTCATTCGAGAAACGAGGTAAGCTTGAAATTATAATTTGGCGACACTTTACCAAAAAATAACTACATTTTCGGAATACAGTGTGTTGATACAGTATTTAGAGCTTATGTTTCTATAATGAGATATAACAATATAACATTTTTCGGGATACAATGTATTAATGTACTATTTAGAAGTTATGTTTACATTTCTACGATGAAATAGTATGACTACAAATTATAAAATCGTTTGCAATTATTTTTTTAATGTCACTCCATATGAATCGATAAAGTTGTTTGTTAAGGTTTGAGGAAAGAATTCCATAGAAAATGATCATTACAAGGTTCAGGAAGAGGAACATGTTGAGAGATAAAGGGAAGAAAAAATTAATGTAACGATATGTCGTTGTTTGGCTAACAAGTTGCATTTCCAATTGTCAACTCTTTGACACACTCATTGTCAGACATCTCGTTAACGAGCTCTGACGTTGGCGTGCAATACGAACGAAACACCATCTTATCGCTCTTCCACAATACTGTTATACGATCGACAGAAACCCACTGTGTAAAGAATGGATCTGCGTTGTTCAAAGCGTCATCGATAACTGTAAAATCCGAAGCTGCAATTATTTGTTTAATATATTCGAAACGTAGCGATGAAGACCACGCAAAAAGAGGATAACGATGCTTCAACAACGTCAGAAATCGCAGTTGTGTCGCGTGTGACGCTCCAACTCCGGTATCTCTCATTTCTGCCGCGATCAGAAAAATAAATAAAATTGCAGGTTAAAAAGAAAACAACCGAGCAGCGAGCGATATCAAGGAGTAATCGAGTTACCCGGAGGCAATTCGACGCAAAATTATATCTACGTTCCCTTTTTTTTTTTCTCTCCTTTTTCTTTCTCCGGTGAAATCAAAGGAAACGAAAGAAGAAGCCCCGTCGTCTCCGAGAACACGAGGAGCGATCGCGATTCTCTGGCCGTATCGTGGAAATGTCAGACATTCCCCGATGATGACGAAGAGAAGGCAGAGCGAACGGAAAAAATTTGCAGCGCTCAGAACGCTTGCAGTCCGATGGGGATCGAATCGAGAAGGAGAGGGACGAGGAGCTCCTTTAAACGAACGTGCCTTTTTGCTCCTCGGCTTTAATTTATTATTGGCGAAACGCGTTCCGTTTCCGTCTACTCGTGCGGACCGGAGGATCGAGTAAAATTTGATTAATCACAGTATCTCTTCACGCCAAAGTGTAATATTTATTGCAAATGCTACAAACATTACGCTTCTTTCATACCAAAGAAATTTAAAAGCACGATATATTTTTATTAGAAATCACTCGAGAGTATCTGAAAAATATTACAAATGTTACAAATATTACGCTTTTTTTGTAGCAAAGAAATCAAAGAACACGATATATCTTGTTAAAAATCACTCTGAAAGAGTATCTGAAAAATAGAAAAAGAGTGTAAGAATATATGGAAGATTATAAGTCAGTCGTTTCGGTCACTTTCCAACATCAACGAACGTCAGTACTAATGAAACTCGGAACGATGCGAAAAGAGTTTGCTGTTTAGACTCGCCGAACGAGTCTGGCGTTAATTAAAGAATTACGAAACACCGGCAGGCACGAGACACAGAATCACGAAGTGGCTGCTTAACGCGCAGGTGAACTGGTAGGGAATAAAGGGGCATCTCGATGCAAAGATTGCGCCAAGACGGTCGAAAGCGTAATTTAATGTACTCGAAGTGGCTCGAAGGAGGCGGGAGTCCCTCTTCTTCCTCGAGAGACGACAATAATTAGGGGACCTCCTTATAATAAGAACGCTTTATAATAAGGGAAAGCACCCTGTCGTCCTCCTCCTTCCTCGGTCTGCGGGTCCCTTTCTTTGCGCGCGCGTCGTCTTACGGCGAGTGGCACGGAATCGCGCGGGAGTCGGCCGGTTCGTTAATGATTTCCACAAATTGTTGTAGACCGGGCTTAATTACATTTCGCAACAACACGGCCCGGCCATGGATCCGCCCATTATCTCGGCCGGGGATTCTTTCTCAACTTCCCTAATTGGTCGTTAATTCTTGTTTGTCTTTTACGCACACCGGATACCGTTTGCAACTGCCGGGTGGAGGAGAGTCGGTTTACGCCGGGGGTATTCATAACGTAACGTGTCCCTTTTGTTCCTCGCGTATGATACCTCGCTTCGGGGGGAGGGAGCGGAGCCTTTTTTGAGCTTCCTCAAGGAAGAAGAAGATTCGCCACTCCGCCGCGAAGTGACTCGGTGCCGCGGTGCATTCTGCGCCGTTTTAATGAAACGAGCGAATCGGTTGTCCTCGAGAATGCCTCGAGGCAACTCGCGGGAGATACGAGACAAATTGTTTCGCGTGCAACGACAAACGGTGCAAGAACATTGAAACTTTCAATGGAACACCACTGACCCGCGATGTAATCCATTCTGTTATTTTCGGGCTAATCCTTTGAATATAGCCGAGCCCTCGGTGCCCTCCTTTACGAGGGTAGGCGGCCTTCGTGATTTATAACGTGAAATTTTCAACCCTCGACGGCGGCGCCATCATCGTGCTCCCGGGGTTTTGTCGCAACTGAAACATATTGGCACGTTTATTAAATTCTCGCTTAATACCCCGGAATAATGATGTCACGGTGTCCGGTAACTATCGAAAATGCTACGGGGACGTTCCCCCAGCTCGTCCAAATCTGTTTACCGGTGTAAAATTTACACGCGAACGAGCGCGCCACGCGCATACGTGTACTCGCGGAAACAGTCGCAAGGAAACTGACACTTGGCTAGACATCGCGTAACGGCGTCGTTGAAAAACGAATATTATTTTATTCCGACCATTGTAGAGTCTTTATAGAGTGGTCTCTCGAAAATTAATCGCGGTGGTAAATTTTTGTGTTAGAAAGTTTTTCTACCGAAAATTCCCCAAAGGCGTTGTTTCTAGGAAATAAAAGCTACTCCTTCAGCGTAATTTAACGCAACGCGCAAGTTTTCATTTCTCCCTTTCCTGCCTTGGGCGAGCGCACGAATGTTGGCGTAAGAAACGTAAGAAAGTTTCGAGTCCCGACGACTCGAAATTTTGCATGTTCGAGCGCAACTTTCCAATTACTTACGCGAGTGTGTATAACAGTGTCATTTTTCATTCCAACTTGGCTGTAACAGGTTTTACTCCAAATTAACGTTTCTGCAAGTCATGTTCCCTCTTTGGCAAATCGAATTCACCCTTTCGCAGATTAAATTGCAAGCCAGGGTTGCCCACAATTTTTCAAAATTTCGTTTCACAAATTCGTTTTCTTGAGACATGGCGACAAAGGTCAATAAAATTATTACTTCGAAATAGAAACAGTAACATGAAATGACGTGTTATTAAAACAAAACACTCATTTAACATATAGACAAATGTAGATTCGCACAATCTGTGAGAGTGATCAATAACGTCCATCAAATGTTCACAGTTTGAAGAATCAGTCAAAATACTTGTTGCAGAGAATTTAATTGTTGAAGAAGCAATTATTATTTTATTACACTATTAATGCTACTAATGCTACAATAAAATAATATTTTATAGTAAATTTATTATTGAAGAATATGAAGAAGTGATAATAGAGTGTATTACTTCACTTTTGAGTCGAAAAGTGACAGGGTGAAGTTGATTTGCAAAAAGATGAATTTGATCCGTGAAAGGGTTCGATTCACGACGAATAAGGTGAATATGATCTACGAAAATTTTAATCCGATGTTGCGAACCTACGGTGCCTCTTCGAATTTCAAATTTCGAGATTCAAGTTTGTTATTCGCCGCCCAGGGACGACAGCCGAGAAAATAATTTTATCGAAAGTTGAAGCAAACGTTTAATTTTAATGGGAAATACTCGTTTGTCAAACATCGCCGGTGTTACAAACGTTGTGCAAATCATATGCAAGCCTTCGGTCATTTGAACATATTGAACCGCACGATCCTACCGACGCTTCAAATCAGATTTACACATTTAGATCCTGGTTGGACCGGCGACCATTATTGCGCTGCTGCCTGCGGCATTGGAAATGCGTTGCTTTAAACTGGATCTTCTGTGTGAACTCGTAGCCAGTGGCCGACGCGACATTTGGAAGTACATTTCATGCCGTAGGCAGTGGCGCGATGCCGGCACGTGTAAAACCAGCTTTGTACCGCAATCGCACGATACCACATTTAATGGCGTGGTTATTGACCTATTTTCCAGCACGCTAAGGCCATTCGACGCGAACCAACGATACGCGAAACCAAGGCTGAAACAATTAAACGATTATGTCGTTACAATCGAGTTCTATTTGCGTGGAATTGAACCGTTGTTGAAATTATCCGGTGAGAAATGTCGGCGAATTACGCGCGAATATTGCTATTTGGTTAGCCAAAAAGTAACCGCGTTTTCTTCTAACAGATGGACGTGCGTGTATATCTTGAAATGCGACTAACTTTATTTTAAACCGCAAATTTATTTATTTATTTAGCTACGTCTGACGGCTGATTGTTCGAGCTTGATTTAGAACAGAGGTGGCTAACTGGCGACCCTCTCCCCTACTTTTCTGATCGCTGGCGCTATCCCCTCCACTTGCTTGGAAATTAACAGACTGAGAGAGTGGAGGGGGTAGCGCTAGCTAGCAGGAAAGTGGCCGCCAGTTTAACCACCTCTGTTTTAGAAAACCTCGTTAATAATCGTTTGTTCGGCGTCGATTTCAAAATGGAAAGTCAGAAAAGTACTGATTTTTGTTATATTTTGTTATACTTGCGAAAAGAGGAAAGTAAAAGCACTGTGCACAAGCTTTTGCGGCAGTGTCAGAATCAGTTTACTAAATTTCAAATTTCAAAAAAGATAACCTTGAAATTGCTTAAAAGATAATCGAACATGATGGACAATAGATTGTCTGATAAAGCTTTCGTTTTTCGTGAAAAATTCGGCTTTCATTTGTACTTTCTAAAAAAAAAAAAACGCAGTTACTTTTTAGCCAATCAAACAATATGTATGAATGAATTGAAAAATCAATGGTTAAACAATCATTTTCTTATAGAAATTGTCCCAAAAGTTCCTTTCGTTTTATTAATGAATAACGTGTGCACAATATTTTATGTGCAACATCGCGTTATTCAGTTGTATTTAATTTTTTCAGTTTGATTCAATAATACAAAATACAACATAAAGAAACGAATGATATTCATTAAAAGAAACGAATGTCCAGGGCAATCTAATACAGTTCCAATTATTTGTTTAAAGGTAAAGCGAAAAGGAAGGAAGCAATCGCCCACGTTCAGTATTGCAGATCAAATTTCGTTAATGGATCACGCGAAAGTTCTTAAAGGTGTGAGTCACAGTGAGTGTAACGTAACTAAGTAAATGGCTCCGCTGTCAGCGGGGAGCCCAATACAAATATCCGGAAGTTAATAACAAAAGCGATTTCGCCGCTCCTCGTATTTTATCCACCACACCTGTCATCGCGTCAAACGCTTCATACACCTAATGGCTTTTTTTGCCCGATTTTTTTTTCAAACGAAAAAAATGTTCTTCGTAAGGTAGGGCTAACCCCTTTCACGACTGGTTACTTTTCGTCTCTCTTTTCGTGGAAATGCAATCGTTGCACTCTGACGTTGGCTCGGTTTTATATTTTCTCTTTAAACGCGCAGCAAAATTCGACGACGCTTCGAGGGAACCCTCGGCTTCAATTTTGTTAGAAACAGATTTGACGTACCGAGCATTTCTGAACGAGCCTCTCTCGACGTTAAGTCACTTTTTCTCGAGAACATGTTTGAAAAATTTCCCAGCCAAAAATATCGGAAGATCACATTTCCTAATTTCACGTCTTCTCCTCCGTCGTGTAAGTGCAGACACACCCAAGCTGTCCGTACTACCACTTTCTCGTGCGTCGCACATTTCGCGCTGAGGAAGGAACATATTCTGACGAGAATACGGATGAACATCGTCGTGATCCACAGGAAACGCTGGTAACTGAGTCACGGATGAACGAGAAACGAAAAGTACGCGTTATAGGCGCAAAATAAAGATAGGCAAGAGACAGAAAGGTGATATCGATTTGAGTGTAAATAAGGAACGAAGAATACGCGGTACAATGACGAAACTGGAATAGATTTGAAAGGGAAGTAATTCCATTTTCGAATTCCAAGTAATTGCGTATCAATTAGGTTGTAATTCAATTACACTCGTGGTTACAGCAGTTGGCAGTCGAATTAATATTACGACAAAAGTTTGACTCGCGTAATTCACTTACAATGGAATTGAATTAATATGTTACTGAAGCACACTGTAATTAAATTACACTCACGGTTATTCGTGGTAACTAGCAGTCGAGTTAATCAAAAAAGTTCGAATTGCGCAATATTACACTCGTAATTACGCTCGTGGTTGCGTCAGTTAAAAAAGTTAATTAATTGCAACGCAATCACGTAAAAATGATCGAAGCACGACGTCGTTAAATCACAGTGTAATTCAACTGCGGTGCAATTCAATTGGCACAACCGTGACATTCAAACGTCCGAGTATTAATGGTTGTGACTCATTGCGTACGCGTATGCACGCGTGGTTCGGAATCGTTGGGACGAGCAACTTTACGACTCGCGAGTGTGTGATTCGCTAACAAGCGAATGATATTACCGTCTGATAGTCCGGCGTTGTCCAAATGCGTACAGAGAGTGAAAAGTGGTCGGGGGATGACGGTCGCGTCGCAACCATCACCTAGAAACCCTCCGGTGCCTGTCGACGCATCAATCAGCTGATGACTGCTCCGTTATGCCCTATTACGCCGATAAATAGTCTCGGCGTTTCGGCTAGAGTGCCAGTCGCTCGTTTTCGATCGTGCCCGGGCCAACGTTATGATCGATTTCCTCACGAGCCGCGTCCGTGTACCCCGCTTGTTGCGTTTTCCAACTTCCTCTTTGTGATATATTAAAATATGACAACTACAAACATGAAAAAGGGCGTTCATTCTTTGTTTAATTGAAGGGACAATCAAAAAGTTTCACTTTTATTAAACTTAACTTTATATTTTGTAGAAATCATTCGAATCACTAAAACACCCTGCATCTGTAGAATTTTGAAAAATTGTAAATTTCGAGCACTTTGGTAGTGTTAATGTACAGATACTTTCTCGCATGTCCCCTCGTACATGCAAGATCTTCCGGCTGAAAGTATCTAATCGAGAAAAAGAAGGGGGAGGGAGGATGGCGAGCACAGAAGCACAGTTTCGATTTTCAAAACTAAGCTGTCGACGACCAGCGTGGCCGGTTGATGTGGAAACCCATTTCCATTGGAGTTCGCTGCTGGCTTATTCCTATGGTAACCTTCCCCCCTGCTAGCATACAGTTGTAAGTCTATTTTCCCTGGGAAATCTGCGCGACGACACACGGCCAAACACGTGTAAGCGGCCGAGCCACACAGACGCGACCTGTTCCTGGCCTTGTAACGTTTAATACTTGCAGGCACGCAGCCGTGCAATATCGGATATGTCCATTAATCGGCTCTGGATCCCCGGGCCGCGCCGAAACTTTCGAAATGCTGACCCTGTCCCAACCACTACGCGCGCACGCCGCGCTCTGTCTATTAAATCCGCGGAGCGAACAGGGGCGAACATTTTCCCTGGAAGAGCGATTCCCTCCGCGTTCGAGGGAAGTAACAAATATTAATTAGCTTAGTCCCGTGGATTTTGGAGTTTTTTAATATCTTCAGAATGGAACGTCTGGTCGTCTGAAGTGATGAGCGTGAAATTACTCGTCGCGTTGTCTCTTTGAGATGTTTCTCATGAAGAAAGAAAAAAAGATTTTGTTAATTTTTGAAAGTGGAAAAGAGCCAGCTTCCATTCGAATCGATCCGTACGATATTTACGAAGCAAATTATTAAAGCTCGTTAAAAACACCGGATAATATTTATTTTATCGACAGAGATATATTGTATTCGCAGATATGAATGTTTAACGTACGTCGGCTCGCTGATTTGCATAATTTTAATTTATATTTGGCAAGCACGATATTTAAATTTTATTTTTGCGCCCGAAATTTTGTGTTAAATTTAATAGGCAAAAGACGTGGATATTTTACGTGGAAATTCTGCGCAGTATTAGCGGGCCAGTGAATCGCCGATAAATCGAATATTCGGATAAAATTATTAGGAAGAAATACTGTAGAACGCGTACTACCCCCTAGAAATATCGCGCACGGGTGAATTGGTTTTGTTCGGTCGTTTGTAATACAATTCGCATTAATAACATTGATTGCGCGACGGCGCGTGTCCAATATCACGGACGGTAAAAGCCCTCGCGATAATTATTTAATATCAATCGGGCAGATTATTTTAAAAGCTCCGTACGATTACGCGCACTGAAACCAAACCGGTTTTCCCCGATCATCCTTTGTGAAAAATCATCCACCGGGAACGAAGTTGAATTCCCTTTTGCGAAACATTAGAAATTAACGTCTGCGTTTGATTTTTACCAACATTCCTGCGCTCTATTTCGATTATGACGAAGTCACACGAAATTTCAAATCCTTCGATTAAATCCCTGAATAGAAGGGATTGTACAGGGTGGTTGCTGAAAGACTGAATGATATAAAACAAAAATAACTTTTACAAACGCATGTTTTCTCAATTTTTTATTTCATTCGGAAATGATAAAAAGTTATAATAAATATTAAATAAACGAATAAATAAATATAATGACAGTGATAAATAAATATTAAAACTCTTCAGTTTTCAGCGGCCACGCTGGAATAACGTGCCGCGCACATCGAGAATTTTTTATCCCAATAAAAATTTGCAATATTTTCTCAGCTTTAAGTATATTTAAGTATGATCCAGGCACAAACAATAATTTCTATCGACGAGTTGAAAAAGAAAGCGACGAATTATTGTATACGGTTTGGTCGCTCGTTATGGTCCGCAATTAGTTGCCAGCGCGGTAAATGGTTAATCTCGCGATGCGGTTGGAAAAAATCGAAATTACACTCCGTAATATCGCGCAAACCGATATCGAAGTTACGCGGTTATGATAAACGCAAGTTCCTACGCACTCCAAACTTCTCCTTCGTATCCTAATTATGATCAAGCGACTCGTGTTTTCAAACATCAACGACCGGCGTAACAAGCGGAACGCCAACAATCAAGCGGCAGCGAGTGGCGTCAAAATTATTTCTTGGCTCCCGTCCGTACGAACCTCTTTCGTTCCCAAGCCAGCCGGCGCAATAATTACTCGCGAGCGTGCGATAATTGATTTCATTTAAAAGCTCGCGCAGCCGAGCGGAGCGTCCGCGTGTGCGCGTGTGCGTACATACACGTAGCCCCGACGTTCATACGATCTCGACGCGAAATTAAATTCCGCTGTACCGCTGTCACTCGTTGTCTATTTCCGTGTGTGTCGGTGGCGGCTAACTGAAATTCGATGCGACACCGTTAGGCTCGAGGACGAGTAACAATTATATTCGCGGCTCGAATGGAAAATCATTTTCTCACGCCGGGAGGGGGACGCCACTGTGTGTGCGTGTTGCCCACAGTTTTTCTTCTCTTCCTGTGTCTACTAATTCTTTCCCCTGTTTCCTTTTCTTTTCTCCTCGTCTTTTTTCGTTCGTCTCATGAGAAATCAGCGTGTTGTTGCGAGTGAAACAATTTTTATTTCCTCGATTAACCCTTTCGATATTTACTCGCACACTCGTCTCGGCTTTTCCCTGTTTGTCTAACGACGGACGTACACTCGTCATGAATTTTCACTTGCTGTTAAAGTAAAACAAAAAACATATTTGTTCTTTTTTTTAAATTTGTAATCGCAAAGAGCACAATTATTATCAGTTGCAATTAAATATAATTTTTTTACGAAATAATACACTGAAGTAACGCAGTGAAATATGATTTAAAGAGAAACAATTGGAAAATTTTATCATTTTATTGTAATTTATTTCAACTTTTACGGCAAATGTACTTACTCTGCTTTTGTCGAGTATACCCGTTGCAGCTGAAAGTAATTCAGCACACAAGCGCACGTTCTCAAAATGAAATAAAAGGATTAAAAGAGATAAATATACATATACATATACCTATTGTAGTATTTCGATGGGTAATTACTTCTACAAACAGAAAAAGATAATTTTTTTCGAAAATCACAAGTAAAATATCTGATTTTCAAAAGATTTATAATTTTACGCACAACAGATTATTTCTGAAAAAGAGTTGTTTCAAATTTTGATAAAACGATATTTCATTTATTGTACGAATATACATGCACACGTGTATATATGCATGTATACGGGGAGAATGGGGTAGAAAAACGGAGACGATCGAAATCGAAATCGAAGTAGACGAGAGCAGAATCGGTTTAATTTCCGTCCAGCGCTTCCGATATTTGGCCAGTTTTGTCAGACGTCAGTACATTTCATAATAGCGGATTAAAACCAGCCCTGGACAAACCTGAGGGAGAGCTTTTCGTCATTCGCCCTCTCCGTTACAACGTTTTGCTTTTATTTCAAGCCGGATACGCCATACGCTGTACCGTTGCATTTTTCGCAGATGCGTTCTTGTATATTTACTTGCATCTATCTGCTAGTTTTGCAGACCCACCAATATGTGTGCACATGTACGTGTACTCGAAAATCTCAGATTAGGTTTATGTTCGCCAGACAAATGCTACACTTGTATGATAAAAATATGAATTGAAAGTTAAATACAACATTTACAATTATAAATTATATATACCATACGTATCATACCACGTTGCCTATATACCATAAATACAGCATTCAAATATGTGACGTGATAGAAAAGTACAAATTACAACATAGATTATTGTATTTACAATAAGTACAATATATACAGTATAATTAAAAAACTGCACGACTTGTACCCCAGTACAAAGATTCGTCTCACTGAAAGGCCCAAAAATAACTGTTCTGACTAGGAAATGAAGACGATTTTTTTGCCATAAAATTTTATTGATAAGCAAACGTTTGAATCGATACAGAACAAATTACAGACAACGGTACTCCTACTCGAGGTCTACCCCACGCCCCCTGACGAATCACGTGACCCAAATCAACCAATCCCCACTAAAATCACTTTCAGTGATAATACAACAATTATAATTTAAAATATATTTAAATACAATTAAATATGAAATATACTTTATACAATAAAGTCTCTGTTAATATATTATATCGTAAAAAATATGTAAAATACGTAAAATAAGTATTGTATTGTATAAAATATGTATACACGATAGGTATACTGAATGTAACTTAAAACTTTTGAGTGTATACAAGTTATACGCTATAGTCTAGACTCGACTCGATTTTCTTTTTCAAATAACAAATCCGATCCGATATCACTTTAACACGGTTGTTCATAGATCGTTCACGATCAAACAAAACGCGTCACGCAAGGACAGTCTTTTTTATCAAAAAGTTACAGCGTATGCAAGCGAAAATACGGAAACGTGGTAGAAAAGAGTTGCCGAACAATAAGTTTATACGTTACAATAGAATGCCGGGCGGGAGGATCTGTAAACGTCGCGAGACAGTCGCGCGTTTGATGTAGAGGTGAAATATCCGACGACGACTGCGAATAAAAGAGTATAAAAACGAACGTAGACGCTTTAAGGAACGGAATTGATGTAGGTTCAGCTGGCGTAATAAGACGAAAGTCGTTGAGTTTCACGGCGCATTCTCCGTTATCATCGCGCGATGAAACGTTTATACACCTTCCAAGGTGGAGAAGCGGCCGTTCTCGTTCAGAAAATTTCCTCTCGCCTACGTGAACTAAATTTTCACCGTCGTGCAAACGCGACGATTCTTTGCTCCAGCTTTGCGCTGTTTTTCTCTTTTCTCTTTTGTTGCAAACGAAGCACGACTATTTGAACGTAACATTTATTTTTATACGTATACGCGCTTGTGTTCGAATGCACTGCACGCATTGTCTTTGGTACGAGAAATGTTACAGTGAGCAAATGTGTGCGATTACACACTGCGTACGTTTGACACGCGTGTCGGAATGTAGGTAACGATTTAAATGATCAAACATATAAAAAGACATACTTCCAGCTTTACATTTGCCAGATTTGCTTCTGCGCTTTCCGTCAGGCAAAGTTCTGATCTCAAAGCACATTAAAAGCACTTTGCTGATTAGGAAATTACCGATCGACTGTTCGAACATTTTGGCCGTGGAAAACTGAACTTTCGCGACTTTGAACGCACAATCGTGAAAGCTTCACTTTCCAAGGCCGTGCAGTTGAAATTGTTAATTAAACCCGACAAAGGTAGAACATTTTCGGAATAACAAACAAATACGTTTGAAAATGAGACCACAAGATCGGTGAAAGACAAAGTTACAGAGAGCGAATAATTCTTCCAAAATTGTTGACACTTTAAGCGTTTTCAGAACGGACACTTGCGTTAATTGTTTTTAAGCGACTATACTAGTTTAGTATATTATTTTACAGTATATATGATATATATCTTTGCTAATTGCGACGATGCAAAAAATATTTTTTGCCTAATACGAATGGCGTCTAAAAGCCCAATAACTGGTAAGAGTAATTTGTTTTAAGACTTTTCAACCTCATTGATGTCTTTTTTCATATAACTATATTTTTATATTTATTGTATCGTATAGCTGGTAAAAGAACACGTTCGGAATGTGTAAAGAACATGACTTTGAAAATTTAAGTTTCACCTATAAATTTGTTATCATCACAATTCGCAAAGATGTTTAAGTGCACCACTCTATATACGTATAGTTTCGTAGCGACAAGTATACAAAACCAAGTGGACAAAAATTTATCGTATTTTATCACAAAAAGTTCCGTGTAATTGATAACAATCATTTTCCGTCTTCAGGTATTCTAAAATACGTTGTGTCTAAACTTTACTTTAACAGCAAATGCAAATTTTCTTTTTTACTACTCGTCATCGACAAAGGAAAAAAGAAAAGGCCATCTTTTCACGGCGTTCATCATCGAAACGCTACACGAACGAAAAAATAAAATGAAATAGTCAGCGTAATCGTAGCTTATTCGGTTAATTAATCGAGGCGCGGCGGTGCTCGATGGGGAAATGCCAACGTGAAGAATTCTGCTAATAATCGGTGCTCGCGCAACTCGCTCTCAGAAACCTGTTAACGGTTCTAGAAAAAGAGAAAGAAAAAAGAAAAAACTTGACGAACGCAAAAGGAGCACGAGAGTTCAAATCGGCGCTCTCGTTCTCGTCAGGCGTATTCACCCTTCGTTTTTCATGCTCGGAGGCCTCGAGTGCTCTCCTTGCTCCAGTCTCGCGATCACGAGGGGATGGTACTTGATATGCACCCCCGTATCATGCGTGGACCGCATCCGCAGAAACGATTCCCCGGCCGATAAATTCATAAATTCCGTGAACAGTCACCGTGGCCGTGACAAGAAACGAATCCTCCGAAGGAAATCCGCCCCTCTTGTCCCAGCTAGTTTGTCCGCCGATACTTTCACTCGCGTACTTTGACTCGTGAGTCACTGATAATCACGCTCGTCGCAACCATTTATTACCCGTGACGAGGAGATTCGATGGGAGACGTTATCTCACGTGATATAGGTATGACCGAATATAATCGTTCAATGGTGTGGTTCAGGACGCGATGTCTTTTGTCAGAGATTACAAATGGTAACCATTCTCAGCGCGAGGGTTGCAACCGAATCCGAAGCAACTTATTTATACTCGATTTAACGAGTTTGCAAAAGTAATTCTGTTGTCATATCAGTGTAAAGAATATATATGTATAATTATATAATTCGATGTTTAAACGAAAATTTGTCATTTACAGTCTGCGGGTAGCAGATCTTTATTCCTCCTAGAGATCTCGCAGGTCCTGGAAGATCGAAGAGTTCCGTGTATTCATTTCTGCGAATTTTATTGTAGACTTTTTTCACAAATGTCGAGGGAATTAATATCGGAAAGTTTACCGATCGTTACTGTTCCTAATCTTGACATCGCGCGGCGGAAGCTAATTCCTGCGCGTGCTCGAGAGACGCTCGGCAAAACGAGAAAGAGCCGGGTCTGCAGACGACAAACCAATTAATTTCCAATTCCGTGTCTCGTTCGAGAGGCCAGTTCAGGTACGCTTCCGGAATTGTCCACGTGCAGTCATTTCCTCTGCAGGAAATTTCGAAAACAAACGTACGGAACCAGCGAGACGAAGACGGAGAATGTACAATTTGCGAAAATTTCGAGAACTCGCGATTCTCGTTGCACAACAATTGCAACGACGCGATCGTGCCCCCCCCCCTTTTTTTTTTTTTGCGTCAGAACGAGAAAAAAACGACTTGAAAGATGAACGCGCATCGGGCGGAATAAACGGCACAATGGGCCGGGGTAAATCGGGCGAGTGTCAATTTATGCAGAGCCGGGTGAGCAATGACAGACGCAGCGAGACTTTCCAAGAAAGGAAGAGGAGAAGAAGCGGCAGAAGTAGAGGAACACGAGTAAAAAGGGTAACCGTGTTGTTGCTGCGCGCGCGGT
>KQ435775.1:580452-600986 GCA_001276565.1 Melipona quadrifasciata | reverse complement strand
ATCCGACAAATGATTTTTTTCTAATTCTTATGACCAGCATTAGACCAATTCGCTGGTTTATGAAGGACAGAGTGACGAATAGATTGTGCTAATTTATTTTGAGAATAGTAAAGTAAAAAATATATTTTTAAATAACAAACAAAAATGTGATCGACAATGACAAAACTATGAAATAAAGAAACGTCAATCTAAACTTTATCGACATAAAGTAAAAGAAGAAAATTGATATTTTGGTATCAATAGCCATCTGCATTCTTTCAAGCACAGATTTCAATAAATTTTGGATTATCACAGGAGGAACGTTTCGCCGTTTGTGACGGAGTGTTTCAAATAATTCGGTTGTACTTTGACCATTTTCAGCTTTAATGTTCAATTTTAAATGTTCCAAAGGTGTTTGATCGGATTTAGATCCGTACTTTGCGATGGTCATTATTACACGGGAGTTAGCGTCGGGCTAATAGCAAGACTCTTCTGTAGAGAAACAAAAATACTGTATTTGATCAATTTCATATTTCACACAGTTATCGATGTATAATGCGTCGACGAGTGACAATCCCGTCGCGTCGTCACCATCGTCAGTTTCTTTGCAATTCTATCGCAATGTGTGGAGAGAGAGCCGAGCTCCGAGAAACACGATCACGAACACACTCGAAACACACTCGGCGACGTGTCTACGTACCTACGCCGTAATATATTTTCCAGCATCGTGTTCGCGCGCTCGTGTTTTTAACGATATCCGAGGCAGCTTTCCAGCTGGTCTGAAACAGTCCGGATGGAAAAGTTTGTCGAAAACCGGGCGTACGTATTATTACGTAATCGTTATTTCCATAATGGCGAGAGAAGAAGTCTCGAGAAGGATGTTCCTTGGTCCCGGCAGCAGAAGTTCCCGTTCTTACGCGACTGCCAGACGAAAAGCACTTTCGGATGCCCCTGTTTGCATGTAAAACTTTTTTAAAAGATTGTCTGTAAACAGTCTGCGTTCTATACCCGCCCGTAGGAAAGAGGACGAAAGAAGACGGAGCAGCGAACGTCCACGAAAGGATGCTCCAACTCCTCCATTTTGTAACCCTCCATCTCCGTTTGTTTCGTCGAACGTTTGCAAAAGTTTCGAGCCGATTTACCGATTTAACGCTCCTACAGCCCACGGCCACTTTCAGCCGATAAACGCGAGCGAAAGGATGTATTTATATATTGGTTCAGCCAGATTATTCAGATACCTGTCCCTATAAATATTCTTCGAACGTTTTAAGAAGCACGTAGCCTCGCCGGCTATTTTTCTTTCGCCGTTTTACCTTTATCGGAACATGAACATCGATTTCCTTTTTTCTTTTTTTTTTTTTTTTTTTTTCTTTTTTTGACTTTACATCGCGCGCTGCGATACTCGATATTCTCCATCGGCATCCTCGTCGATAACTTTTCTCTTTTTCCTTTTTTTTCTTTTTTGTTTTTTTTTATTATTCTCCTTCGCGGGTATTTCCTCGCGTGACAGTACGATGGAAAATAAAATGATTTTACGGTTTCCCGGTTCTATTGTTCCTCGGTTGGAGAAAGCGAGCGAGATTACAAGCGTGCCCGCGCTTTAATATTCAACGCGTTGCTGGGACGCGAGTCGGAAAAAAGCCGCGAAACGTTGCGCGAAGCGATTACAAGCGATATTTCGTCGAAGCGCGACGTCAGATGGATTTTGTAACGTGGCGTTGCACGCTCGAGGTTCCGCGATTTGAAAATTCTACGCGCTCCGGGGGAAATTCGTTTTGAAGTTAAGGTCGGCCAGGATCGGTTTGAAAATTTGAAAACGCGGACGGAAGTGGTGGACGTCGCGATGGAGCGAGGTAGAAAAATTCCGACGAATTTCCACCGTTCACGTAGAGTTTTCGAGTATCGCCATTATGCATACTGCGATAACCAGAAATTTTCTGGGCGATGTAATTCCCCGGGCGCGGTCGTCTGCCGTTCGATTATTCCGATAAACTGTGAAAGTTTTCGAAGCACGCTGCTGGACACCCGGAGAGTGTCTACACGCACAGATAGGAGGGACAGAGCAGAGAAAAGGAAGAAGAAGACGATGATGAACAGACTCCGAGTCACCAAGTACTTTTAAAAATGTTCCTCTGACGTTCAGTCTCTTGCCCAGGGAGAAGTTTCTAAGTCAAATTTATACGCGGAATCGATGAAAAGTTCTCCCGCAAGCCTGCGGCCTCGTAAGTTTTGCCCTTTGACAGTCGTGTCACCGCGAAAGTGGCAATTTCCCACTCGATTTTCAAATACCTGCGAAATTTGACAATCTTGGCAATTTAAAATCGTTCGAGAACCAACTTGAGCCCTTGGTTTAAAAATTTCCTAACTTTCGTGTCGATTCTTAAATTTTTTAATACTTGAGAAGTTCAACAAGTTTAGCAATTTAAAATCACTCGAGAACCAACTTGAGTTCATGTTTTGAAAATTTCGTAACTTTCGTGTCGATTCTTAAATTTTTGAAAATACTCGAGAAGTTTAACAAGTTTAGCAATTTAAAATCATTCGAGAACCAACTTGAGTTCATGTTTTGAAAATTTCCTAACTTTCGTGTCGATTCTTCGAGTAAACTCGCCACCTGATTTTTAAATACTTGAGAAATTTAATAATTTCGGCAATTTTAAAATCACCACGGCGAATCGTTCAGGAATCAAATTGAGCCCACGTTTTAAAAAAATGTTCGAACATAGTAACAGATAAGGGGTCAAATGGCCTTGGACAGTTGTAATAAATTAAACGATCAAGCAACGAATTAATCAATTCAAAATATTACAAAATTGCATCGAATTTGTCGAACTCGTAGCTTTTCCAATTAATACGTTTTAACTTGAACGAAGTTATCGCAGCATTCAGAGATATTTGCTTTGTTCGTTGTGCGAGTCGATTTTCATAATTCAGTTTCTTTTTTTCTTCTTTACGATGTAATTAACCCTTCATAAAGCTAATTGAACATTCGCACGTACGTACCCCTGAACTCGTGAGCTTTTCTACACATTGTAATTAACCTTCAACAATGATTTTAATGTGACAAAGTGCGGGGCTCCATTTCGTTCAAGCCGGAGCAAGCTATTTTGCATAATATTCCATAAAACAAAGTTTAGTCTTTCGTGCGCTCCCTTTACGGGATTGTCCACAGTCCACGGCGCCGGAGCGGGTAAATGTAATTTAATCACGAATTTTATTTCGTTGTTATTCAACGTGAGTTACAAATATTTTTCATTACCTTGGAAATGAAATCCGTCCCGATTAATCCTCTGCCGCTGGAGAGAAGAAATTCGTTTTGGTTTCCCATTGAAATAAGTATGAACGCGATCAACGTCGATTGCCACGCACGGTGTGACAAAATAACAATTTCTCTTTTTTTTTTTGTAAAAAAAAATTCGTTGCTTGTTTTAGCGCAATAATTTCAACTGTCTTCTTATTTTGGCCAAAGTTGGGCAAACTCAATATATCCAAGTACAATCACGATGGTACTTTTCGGCACTTTTCTAAAAATTCACCTCGAAGTAGTATCGAAATTATGTATAAATAACGAAAAAGTGTTATATTTAAATTTTTTACGTTAATTATGTTAAAACTAGTCACCCATCTTGTAAAAATAAAACTAAAGAAACAGTTGCTAATGAAAAAAATTCATCGGTCCTTACGTTTGATTTCAAATTTCATAAAGGTTGTAGGTAATGTCACAAGCTACATTACCAGCATTTCGCAGTCGCACAAGATCTTTCAGATATACATAATAATTTAATAAATAATAGTGAATAAACATTAGTAAATAATATTGACAAGTGAAAAATTATTAAAAGGCGAATAACTTTGGTGAAAAAAATGAGCAAGAATCGGGCATCCGTGGTCCAAGCGGCCCAAGGTCAAGAAGTCTGATTGTCAGCGTCGTTTCGTCGTAACGAGGAAAGCGGCGCTGGGAGGAGGGGGGAGGATGGGAGGAGACACGAGAACGAGGACTAAGTCCTCTTCTTCATCAAGCAAGAACGGACGACGTTCTCCTCTCGGAGAGGCTGTGCCGCGTGTTTCGTAATTATTTCACGTGGTCCCGGTCGCGGCAGCAGCTTCAATTAATTGCGAGCCGAAACGAAAGGAGCATGGCGGCGCGCGAGTGCTTTAATAACGCGACATTGTGCCTCTCGTTTCCTCTCTCTGGCCGTTTGCTTTCTGCAAACCGCCGCGCGGTTGCCATCGCTCTTCCTTCTTCTCTCTCTCTCTCTCTCTCTCTCCTCGCGCCGTATTATACACACGCGTGTGTACTCCTCTGACGGACATCAGAAGCGAACTTTCGAGCCGGCGCTCTGCCACCCAGGCAAAATGGAGTTAACGAACGCTAAAAAATAGACGGGCGGGCCACGGTCGAGTGAAATTCCACCGTAACGAGACAACCAGTCGCTTTCAAACGAGATCGATCGTATTGTTATTGGGATGGGAACGCTTTCCATTTTTATTTCTGTCGATCGAGATCCATTCGAGTGCTATTTAACGCCACGCGTGTAGAATCCGTGGAAGGATCCCCGGACCTTCCAGGGACTCCGTGGTCCCTAGAAGAGACAAGGTTGCAGCCTGACCTATTCTAAAATACTGTAGAATACCGATGTTATAAATTTCTATAATCACAAGGTTCACTTCTCTTTAGCTCTTTTGATAACGCGGAATTGGAGAATCTATTTCTCAGAATCCACCCTCTAGCAAATTATGTCACTCGTCTGTCTTACCGCGTGCAAATGAATCATCAGGTTTGGTGGATTTTAAATAAATGATGTAAATTTTTTATGAAATAACTGAACTATTTAATCGTATCAATATATATATATATTGAAGTTTTATTTTTTGCGAAATGAATCCAACGTGGATATAAAGTATTACACACAATTTAAAAATGAATATATCGTCGTTTAGAATATAACCTTAAGGTTCCCTATATTTATAAATTATAATAATTATAAATATTCGGGCTCGTCGACAAGTCTTCAAGTCAAGGTGTATTTTAAGTTTCAGCGTTTCGAACGAAACGATCCACGCTCAAAAATAGATCTCTCGCGTCATTCGATTCATCTTAATCGAAGAATTGGCGAGAAAGCCCCCAGCAAGGGGCTAAGCATTCTGAAAGGAGATTCTCCAAGTTTATTAACGACCCGGAAAACTTGTTAGCAGCTAATCCGCTTTCGAACAGTCGCGAGATCGCATCCAGTCACTGGTACACGTGATCACGCAGTGAGAAAAGAAGGAAACCGTCTCATTTGCAGAGGGCCATTCCGGAACGAGGGAGCTCTGTTGAAACATGTATTTTTTCCGGAGAAGCAATCAACGAAATGCTCCGTGAGAATTCATCGACTTGCAACCGAGCTTGCAGAGGCGTTGGAACGTTGGATTAAAGAATTAAACAGAGCACGAAGAAAACCAAGAGACGAACGGACAGGGCTCTGAACCTCAGCGGAGACTTAAAGCGTCTGGGAGGCGGCAAGCTTCGGAGTCAACAAATGCTGCAACCTGGTGTCAGCGTTCTCGCTGCTTGTCACGCGACATCGAGCGAGCTTACGCGATTAACCCGTTCGTACTCTCGTAAGCTACTCGGTGGGCTACTCCTTGAATTTGCAGACTTTCGCGTTCGGTATGTGGTTTCTGGGGAATTCCCGGAATTTACGTCCGCGCAGGGTTCGAAGTTTGCTCGACAGCGCCATGTCTCATCTTGGGGGCAGCACTTTGTTCGCTGCGTTGTACAGCAATTTTCCGTGTTCCGCGACTGTTTGGTCGAGCTGTTGCTAATTACAAGCACGTCCGTGAATCTCCTCCGTTTCCTCGCTCGAGTTTACAAGTTACAAGGTTGCTCAAGGCGAGATATTGCCGCCTTACGGAACAACTTGTTACGCTGTTAAACACTTCGAGATATCGACGCGAAGGATCGAGGAGATTTCAGAGCTCGGCATTTGCAAAATCGTCCAAAGTGGTCCCGCCATGTGCCAACAATTTGGCAAAGGGAACGTTGCACTGGCCGGCGATACTTTAACCGCGAATCGAGGGGAACTCTAATGGCGGCCTTCTTCGGGACTTTAGACGCCATAAACTAGCGTGACGTAGTGCCGGAGACAAAGATACGACAGCCATTGGCACGGGGAATCTGTAAGCGAGTGCTCAGCCGCAGGCATCCGCCGATTCTCCACGCCATCTCCGTCTCCTCGCAATTTCTACCTACCACTACTTTCCTCCTACAACCCCTGCCTCTCCAGTACCCTTCCGTGCCTCCTGCGAAACTCCTCCACCCCTTGGAGCCACCCCACTCTCTGTTGGAAGAAGCTAGAAACCGATAGGGATCTTTGGACCATAACCCTCTCGCTTCTCCCTTGGTTATCCTTTGCGACTACCATCGGGAAAATCCTTCCTAACACACACGCACGTATATATATATATCGTCGTTTTACATGCATCTTTTTCACTCTTCCCGGATCAGTCTATTTGTCTCTCTTCTTTCTTCGCCGTTTTGTCCGTATCAAAGTTTATGTTTGTCGTTATCGATTGATTCTTTGCGAACGTCAGCTCTCGAGGATCAAGAAATTGACGCCGGTTGACTAAATCGAAGGTCATTCGCAGATCGGTAGAAAAGATTCGAAAACGAATGTACAGATGAATGAGAGTTACACGTTGCAAATGTTTCTCCTGCAACGCTACTTTGTAAAATGCAAACATCGACTTTCGGCAAATAACAGGGGTACTCGTAAATAATGTCTTTTTTTTCAAATTTAATAAACGTTGCCATCTAGTGACAACAATTTAACTTGTTGTGACATAACCTAAATTCTGGCTAAATATATTGAGTGTGCCTATTCTGATAAAAATTAATACTCTCATACAATATTATAATTATATGATATAACATAACTTATCATGTAATATTATTATATAACTATAATATAATAATGTCCTCATGTAATATAATGAGTGTGTTTATTGTGATAAAAATTAATACTTTCATGCAATAAGTAATTATATAATATAATATAATTTATCATGCAATATTATTATATAACTATAATATAATAATGTCCTCATGTAATATAATGAGTGTGTTTATTGTGATAAAAATTAATACTTTCATGCAATAAGTAATTATATAATATAATGTTCTCATATAGTATAACGAGTGTGCTTATTCTCATAATAATTAATATTCCCATAATGTATTCTCAATTCTCTTATATTAAATTATATTATAATCTAGCTAAATATGTTAATGTGCTTATAGATTAAAGCGAAATAAAATTTTGTACAGTATCAAGAAGCGACGTTACTTGTGGGTAGCCCTAAAATTTTGCAACAGTATCGTGCATAGGACGTGTGTGTTTATGTACGCGATACGCGATGTCTCGAATCTTACAGTATGCGATCTCGTCTGCTCGCTCACCGGCGACAACGTACGGCAAACGAGCGAAATAAATAAAGAGTGACAAGCACTATCTGCGAGCGTATTTACTCAGCGAGGCGGCACGCAGCCGTCGAGCGTAACGTCGCGAGAAATCATATCAATGATGCAACGAATTAAGTGACGCGCATCGAATCGATAGCCGTCACAGTGTTACGCATGAAAGGGGGAAGAATTCGTTGGTCCGAGCCTCCCCGAAGAACGGGTCGAGCATTAGGGATTGAAGTAGACGCGACTGGTGTGTGCATTAAGGGGTGATTGAGAGAGAAACGAGCGGGAATCCCTCTTACGCGAGGGGGTAAAAAGCGCGTACGTACACAGCGAGAAGAGTAGAGGTAAGAGTTACGTGTACACGTACGCTGGTAGTGTTTCCGTTTGGAAGCGCAAGAACTTCTTAGAGGAGTGCCTGTCAAAGGGGTACAACGGGGCAAAGGAGCAAAGAAGCACAGTCGGGTATATAGAGGGCGAGAGAGCCAGAGGCCGCAGAGGCCCGAAGAATTGAGAGAGCGAAAGAGAAAGTCCCACGGGAGAGGGTTGGAAACCCAATGATGAAATCTCTCTCGCAGCCGGCGAGTCAAATTTTCCGCGTTCTTGAGCCTCGAGTTCGATAATTCTTACGACACCCCGGCGCGATTTCCACCCTTTTAAGTCGACTTTAAGACTCCGTCCGCCTAAAGTCACCCCTTTAATCTCGGGGTCAGTGGCTAAACGCTCCGTCCCCAAGCTCGCGGATCCCTTTGTTCCCTCCGCTCGTCCCTTTCGACGTCGGACTCTCGTCTGGCCCACTGGCGGAATCACTTTTCCAGTTTCCTTGGAGAACCTCGTCTAACTTTTATTATGCCGATTTCGAGCTTGAAAGTCGCCGTCGAGCAACGTAAATGTCAGGAAATGAAGAATCGAGTCAAGGGGAGCGATGGTCCACTTTTTTTAAAAGAGTTATTACGTCTTAAATATACGTACATATTTGTGAAAGTAAATACACGTGAATTTAATTCGTAAGAATTTAATTAATACATATAAATCGATATCTAAACGAATATATATCTGTGAAAATAGATACGTATAAATTTATAGTGTTGCAAATAGAAATTGAAAAAATAATCATAGATTTTCAAAATACGAGAAATAATATCTTAATTAAGCGAAAGATCGTCTCATTCGGGTCAAATATTCGCGATGGGCCAACTCTACCAATTTTTAAAAAATCGGATCATCTAAACTCGATAGAATGATGACTCCCTTGTGTTTTTCATAATGATACGACAATACCTCGTTGTAGAAACGTAACCACCTCTAAATATCAACACACTTTATTCCGAAAGAGTCGTTACTTTTTGGTAAAATGTTTCAAAAGTCGAAAAAATCAACAATTTCGCGATGACACCTACTTTTAGAATCGATTCTCTTCCCAATTACACCACGAAACACGTAATTTCGATTATTTCGAAAATAGATCGCAAACGTGAGAAAACATTAGGCGTGTTTAATTCGCTGAGGTCTCGCTACAGTTTCGACAAATTTCCCCGAACGATGAATCTTTCAAATCGAAATTCATCGCTGCCTCTCGCTGTGTTTTTTCCTTTTTCCTTTTTTTTTTTTTCACACAGATAAACGCGAAAAATTTCAATTTATCAAATTTTCACGACCGAGTCGACGCCTGCGCGCGCGCAATTTCAGTTCTCGCGAATAACAGAACGCGAATAACTCTGCCGTGAGTTATCTTTCTATTATTCCGCAGGTTTTAATTGGGGGAGGGATGGGCTAGGATAGGGGAGTCTATAATCCCCGGCGCATCTCTCTGCCACTAATATTTTGAAGTTAGTCTGACATGCGCCATCCCCCTCCCCCAGCCCCCGAACGCTGGCCTTGATGTTCTCTCGGTCTCTTCAGTTCGTGAACTCTAGAGAACGCATCGATCCAACTAGTGAATTAGTGTTTTATTTCCACGGGCTTCTCCTAAGCTCTCGCTTCAATTTTCTACCTGAAAAAATCCTTAGTTTCGCGGCCTTTCGCGATCTCTTCTTAATGCGAGACGCGCGCCGCTCGGATAACTCGATGTGGAACGATTATGGTTTTCTTTTTTTCTTCTTTTCTTTTTTTACGCTTTCCTTTTTAGGCAAAATGCAAACCGCTGTTATAATGAACTTCATATCCTTCCTTTTTCTTCTCTCTCGTTCGAACGTTCCAACTACTTGCAGCTGGTGGACGTAATTGCTCGCGTGAAAAAACAGCAACGATAATTGCGACGACGCGCACGATCGCGCGAGATAACGATTCATACATCACACTTACGGTTATCCGTCGTTATTGAAGCACTTTTTAATACGCCATTTTTGTAATTGGCGAAAGTACGCTGCTTGTTGCGTATAACAACGCAATTATTATATATATAATATAGTATAATTATAACACAATACGATATACTATTACAATTATGTATATAAATGGTTGTATGAAAGAAAGCATCAATGATCTTGGAAACTCCGAAAAAGAATGATTTTGGAAAAAACTGCACGACTTATACCCCAGTACGACTGAAAGGCCCAGAGACAACTGTTCTGACTAGAAAATGAAGACGACTTTTTTGCCATAAAATTTTATTGATACGCAAACCGATAGAGAACAAAGTACTGAGGCGCGATCGCTCAGTACCAGACGACGCCACTCTTACTCGAATCACGTGACCCAAATCAACCAATCACTAATTTCCGTTGCATTAGCGTTGCACCTGAAAAGGATCCCCATTAAAATCACTTTCAGTGATAAAAATATATAAATACATAGTTGTATGAAAGAGAGAAAAAGCATCGATGCATTTTTATTTTTCTAAATATTCGTCATTACACGTTAAACGGAGAAATATTATTTACGCGTCTTTTACGCAATTCGAAAAGATACTCAAACGGCCACCATGTACATGTATTTATCGTGCCTCGTTACGTCATTCCGATTAAAATTCAACGAACCCGATGAATTTCAGCCAACAGGCTGAAAGATAAATCTTACGTATCGCCGCAACCGCGGCCGCGAGTGGGGAACGGCGATTCAATTTTTGAAACGGCCACCATTAATTTTCGGCAGGGAATCGCGGAGGAAAACGGGGAACGAATTCGCCATCGGTTGTTATCGGTATGCGTGCGTGGCGTGGGCTGACGGGGGGAGGGAAAGGGAAAGGGGAAGGGGGAGAGATTATCGCAGCACGCTCTAACCGACGTGCAGCGTACTCGACGCAACAGAATTGGTACATAGAACTCGTAACGCGCCGGTAATATCGATACTGCCTGGCCGTATATCGCAACTACGCGCCTCTCTTCCTCTCTCTCTCCCTCCCCTCACCCCCTGGCTTCATAACGTACGCAGAACCGATGATGCAACGCCACGAACCGTGTGAGCCGAGATTCACGAACACACCCTGTAGATAAGCTGATCAGGTGAAATCGCGGATTTGTATTTATTCTCGCATAAGCTTCTCTTCTTTCGGCGAACAGCAAGCAGAGTAGCGAACGATGAATTATCGGGCAAGTATCTGTCGGTGACGATATCCGTGCGCAAAGACGCATTGGAAATTTCGTTCCATGTGTGTTGTGTCGCTCGAATTGTTAACATTCCCGGCGGGATGTTCGAAACGACAGTGTCGTGTGTGAGAGATAATTAGAGTCGTTTCAACAAATATAAAATTTCTATTATTCGTTAGAGCTATGTATCATTTGTTACAATTATTATAGAAATTTTACAAATATTATAAATATTTTATATTTTATATTATAAATTGTACGATTCTATTATTTTAACAATGTAATGGCCAAACCTGTCGATACGATTCATTTCAGACCATCGCCTTTTACAGGTGCTTGCACAGGCGTCAGAATTAATATTAATTTCTGCTTGGGCAGAAATATAATTGTACAAATCTGTTCATTTTAATTATTGTCATTTACATTGTAATTATTCATTCATGGAAATTTCGATACGATTGTTCCATTTTCATTTATTTCGAATATAATATGTGTGTGTGTGTTACGTCCGCGAAAGTGTTAATGCAACAATGAATGAGTTTTTAATTACTCATCGACCACTGCGATTAAAGGAAATGGAAACGTCGACGGTTGCCAACGTGGGGTTGTGTTCAAGACAGAAACTCGAGAATGTAGATACTCGATCGGACAAACGCAACGCGAAGGACGGTCGAGTGCTCGGCTGTCCATGAAACTACGAAACCACCGGGCGATTGATAGTAATTACCGTAGATTATTGTGACTTTAAATTACCCTTCAATTACCATTCGCTTCGTATGCAATTTCGAGCGGCGTTGATTAATGACACAACGGACGGCTGTGCAACCATCGATGACGATAACGATGAACACGAACGAAACTGTTGCGCGAAAACACCGGTCCAATTGGCTCCGAATTTCGTTTCGTACAAACTGTCCAACCCTTCCCTCCGCCGCCGTTTTCATCGAGCTGAAACTCTTACAACGATGACAATGATTTGACAGTGCTGCGCGATATTGAATTAAATCGGTGTCTAAGTTGAATTGTTGAAGTAAACGTTTCACCTTTGAAAAATTGCAAAATCAGGAAAATTAAACAATTGCCTTGCATTTTATTGTATATGTTGTTTAATGTTCAATAATTGCTAAAAATTTGAACTAAACGCAGCACGTGGCAAGCACATTCCCGTGTGGTTTTATCTGAAGCAATTTTTTTAATTTTAAAAATTAAGTCGTATGAGAGAAGCTAGATTTTTAGAAACGTCGAAGCCGATTTTTAAAATGTCAATTTTTAAACTCGATCATTTGTAATTTTCATCGCAAATTTCCAACTCCTCTGTTGATAAAAAAGAATATCACTACAAATTTTTATCCAAATCAACAGTCTTTCAAATATTTTTGATAATTTTCCTTTTTTTTTTCGAAACAATTTTTAAAATTTCAGTTATCTGTTACGATGTCTGATTGGACATCGACGAAAGTTCCAAATTAATTATTCTTGAAGTTACTATTACTATTACTACGATTATTTTGGAGTCGTTGTTAATTTTTGAAAAATCGATTGCTCTGACCTCGTGAAAGGTGCGTAATCCCTTAACACCAGTTGCAAAATTATTCAGACTTGGAGTTTCATTGATCATTCATATCAGTTTGGTCCGTTCGGCTGAAGAAATTCGCAACGCTAACGCTAAAATTTCTAATCGAATTACCACGCAAATGGCATAAACTTTTACGAACATATTAGCGAGGTAAAACAAAGGCCGATCTAACAAAGCCTCGTTAGGACCGTGGTGCCAAAGAGTTTTCCCCCCCCGGTGGAGAAATAATCGTCGTCCTTAATATAACCGGCCGAAATATACGGGAGAAAGTTTGCGGAGCATTACGCGGGCGAACGTGCCCGCGTAAGATGATTAAAGCAAATGGAAACTTGTTGCAGTGGGTCTTAGAGTCACCGTGCTAAAGTTCGTGCCACGCCAGCCACGCTCGAGTTAATCATGCGAGGATGGCACGGTTCGACGAACAGGAACATCAGCCTGGCTTTTTGCTTTAAATCGAGCTCACTCCGAGAATCGATTCTTGTCCGATCGATCGCAATGTTCTCGCGGTAATTCGATGATTAAAGGTAAATGAAGATTATCAAAGTTCCCGCGTACCGGTTACTTTGTCAAACACACTGGAAACTTGATTAGTTTCAGCACGGTGTGCAAGAGAAATGCTCTTTGATTCGTGTAAGACGTAATTTTTGCTCCGACGTACCATAATTGCAGAAAGTATAGTATAAACGTACTATATTATACATTGGTACATATATTTGTCATTATTTACTATATACCGGGATATATCATCACTGAAAGTGACTTTAGAAAATCGGGCCTCTTTAGGTGCAACGCTGATGCAACGAAAATTAGCGACTGGTTGATTTGGGTCACGTGATTCGTGAGGAGGCGTGTGGTACTGAGCGATTGCTTGTATTTATTATTATATCGGACCAATTTATTTTATATCGGACTTTTCAGTGAGACGAATCGTACTGGGGTACAAGTGCAGATTTTTTTATTAGTATATATATTTATGTGAAATATGCATAAAAGAAATACAATTTCATTCGTAAGATAAACGGGCATTTTCTGTAAATTTCATATGTACCATTGAAATAAAAATATCGCAGTTCAGCAATTGAAAACGGTGTATAGTACGTTTTACGGAGTAATTCGAAAAGGCACAAAGGAAAATTACAGAGATAAAACATTAATAATCGTAACAACCAGATTTATACACGCTATATCGTGTATCGTGCTGGTAGAAACGTCCCTCTTCATACCCGTTGAACGTTTTAAAGCAAATAAAGTTACCAGGGGGAGCGAAAAGGGGGATCGAGCGAGTACTTTGCAGAAAGAACGGGAATTTTTCCGGCGATAACACTTACCTGAGCTCTCCTCGCGTCAAAGGAATCAATTTGACTAAACGTTTGATACTTCCAACGATCAGTACTCGTAGCTCACGCAACTGCAACAAATGCTCCACAAATATTTTTAAAAACATGGCGCTACACTTTCATTTGTACAGGGTGGAAAGAAAAGTTTGTCCCTTTGTGGCTATCGTAGATCAATTCTACACCTTCGATTTGATGAAAATTCATATAAAGAACTTGGTCTTGACTTTGAATTTCAAGGCCAAAAATTTTTGTATCTGGTTTGATGTAAAATAATTAAAAAAAAAAAAAACCGCGCGCTATTTTGCATTATTTCCACTATAAAGACAGTTTCAGTTAATATTACAACAGTATTAAAACGTTCATCGCAGTACAAACGTACAACGCTTGTTCCTTTCGTTACTGGTTTGCAACATGATTTTTTAATACAACTCCATCGTCGTAACAATTTAACATCGCGCGTATTTCGTGCTCCTGAACACAGGAGGCAAAATAATTCTGTTCAACTAGATAAACGAGAATACGGAATTATAGTGCCGGCGATGTTCCGTTGCGCGATTTCGGTTGGCGCACTTTGTCGATTATGCACGAAGAAATAATTCAAACTCATTAGTTCACGAATCGGTGGAAATTCTGTTCGGTGTGAACGAACACGTGGCGTTCGCTCGTTAATAAGCTCGCGAAGGTAGAAACACTTGATCAAAGAGCAAATATTCACAGTGAAATAGATAAACAAGCAGTGTTAGGATTCTTTTTTTTTTGTTTTTGTTTTCTTTTTCTAAATGAAGTTAAAGTTTCTGAAAAGCAAAAAAGGAAGGAAAAAGAAACACAACACCGTATATATAACGTTACACGTGGATTCATTTTTACAATTTGTTGAACAACAGAAATTCAATCTTCGAAAATTTCTATTTATTCGAAAGCTCGAAAAGAGTTGAAGGACGAAATAATAAAATAGCATTGTGCACACTGGACCGAAAATTATCAACGCGTCATTGAATAACAGAGATTAGAGAGCACACGTATTGTTATCCCGTCTGGTTCTGACACGTTATTACTACACTCCCTTCAAAGTTCTACCCCCGTGACGCGTTCGTGGTCCTCAGTTTCAATTCCACTTGCGCAAGAGACACACGGGGAGGAATTTTTCGACACGTTTCAATAGTTGCTAAAATATTCCACTCGCGAGCATACTTCCAACGAAACGTTAGATAAAGTCGCACGTTACACGCGCCAATTTGTCAAACGTGCTCCCCAACGCTCGAACGCTCGCCAACACCCTCGGTCTCTAAAATTCTAAGCCCAGTTCTTTCGCCATCGAGTCCTCCCCCTGGATATTCGATCCAGAGAGACTCGGCGGAAAACTCACGAAGGTCGAAGATCCTCTTGGTGGCTCTCGGAGCACGCTCACGGCGTTTACATCAAAAGCCTATCCAACGACGCGGGCATTAACGCTCATGATGGAAACTACGATCCTCCTCCACCCCGCCCTTTTCATTTCTCTTTTCCAAGGGCGCCACGCCGAGGAAGGGGATACCCGCAACGGGTAAACACACACGTCGAGAAAAAACACTCCAACCTCCGAGAGAGCAAATAGCGAGCTTCAACCACGTCCACGGTCACGGCCAGCGAGACGTTTTATCTTACACGCTGCACGACTCTCGACCGAGGCGCGGTACTCTCGCGAATAGGACGAATGACAAGGTCAGGCAGACGAAAATTAACCAGAAGGCAGGAAAATGTCTTACGATTAGCTCCGAATACGGGGGGAGGTTGTACCATCGAGAGACAAGGACGCACGGCAGGTTCAATAGAAACAGAGAGAGAGAGAGAGAAAGAGAGAGAGAGAGCACGCTGACGATAGGGGGATAGAGTATCAATGAAGCACACGCGAATGCACACACGAGGAAACGTGGAAAGAGGCCTGGTAGACGTGCAAACAGACGAGACGACGAAAAAGGGCGCCAACCTTTGAAAACGGCAGCGGAATAAGGGATGGCTGGTGGTCCCGAGCACAGACCTTCCCAGCCGCGATCACCGAGGGCGATGTTTACCCTCCACCTGCGGATTTACTCGTGCATACACGGAACAGCACTCCGGGGTAAAACGCATCTCTCGAGCATCCCGGCAGCAGCAGCAACTACGTCGAACGTGGAGCAGTGTCCATTCGTGGATTCTATGGCTGCCAGGTACCACGCCGACGATACCCCATTATTTTAGCACCATTTAAAAGGCCTTTGCCCTTTCCGCGTACGTATCGGCAAGCCTCCTCCTTTCTTCCTTCTCTTTCTTTTTCTCTCCCTTTCTTTTCCCTTCCTCCTCCGAAAAGCGGCTTCGTCCAATTTTGAAATATGCGCCGCCGATATCCCGCGACAATGCGCTTCCAAAATGGAACAGTCGCTGGCCGCCTGCTGTCTGACTCTCGGTCGTCAAATATTCACAGCGTTTCCCCGATAGCCGTAGCTGGGACGAATTTCTGAGGGACGCAGGAGAAAACGGGGACGCGTTTAATTGCACGATCTCTGCACGCTCGTACACATTGTGCGCATTGTGCACGCAATCGATTTGTCCGTTTGTCTACACGAGTTTTGTTATTGGGCGAAGCGAAAACGGAAAACTGAGTGAAATTTTCAATTTGGAAGCGAATTTTTTTACAGTAAATCGAGTAACGAGAAACAGGCAACTTGTACACACACACATATTTATATATATATATATATATTTTTTCCTTGTGCCTATAGCATTGGCATGATCGTAGAATATATTTACCCTCCACCTGCGGATTTACTCGTGCATACACGAAACAGCACTCACGTTGGAAGCACATATCTCTTTTGCATCCCGTGTCCCCCGCCCCCACCGTATCATCCGCCACCATCCGTCCACACTGTCCATACGGTATTTGTCAAATAATCAAGCAGCATGTCAACTTACACTCTGGCATGGCAGCGCAACCATTATTTCGATAAATAAATATTCGGTTTATCTAGCCGAGACATTCTACACGAACGGCAATAAAATTCCACCTTCCCGACCAGCCGTCTATCAATTCTCTTTTGCTCGCAAGCTTTGCGAATGGCTTTTCGAATAAATTATTTGCAAATCATCATAGCAACAGTTTTACGATTTCCTCCCGGTGAAAATTTCCGCGTAGAAACAGATGGTAATTGTATTAATTCCTGATTAGAAAAGTTCCCTGCACATTCCCGACACTGCGAAATGAAAGAAGAAATTTGAGATCGCGCGCGAATATTCTTCACCCTTCGACAACGTGGGCGTACAAGGTGAAAACCGAGGATCCAGGTCGTTCCAGGTAACCGTCGTTGCACTTTCGTCGCTTTCGAAACGTGAAAAGATCAAGCGGCACGGCTGCGCGGGAAATTCACCCCTCGAAGGGGATCCACGGGGTGATCCAAGGGGACTAGGTCTCTGGCGGGAGGATCCCGGTGTAAACACCGTTCGCATTCGGGGACAATAAATAATTTCTCTCGAGCGGCGTGCCACGTTCTTTTCCACGGCGGATGTTATCTCCATCGCGCGGGCTAGAGGGAAATTAGCTTCGCAACCGGGAGGAGCGCATGTTCGAAGTCCCACGGCAAGCAGGACGATAACGGAACCTTGGGAAGAGAGAAAAAAAGAGGAAAAAAAAGCGTGGAAATTTCCATGCAAATTTTTTTCACTCGCTTTCTAATTTCGACGCTTGTGCATACCGCGATGCACCTACACTAGTTTGTGTATAGCGCCGTGCACCCTCGCCTCTTTGCAATAATGCAAATATAAAGTCAAACTGCCGCGGCGTGAGTTTTTGCTCGCGTGTGTCGATTAATCGACCGAAAACAAACCGTGAAATACCGGAGCAGGCGTGCAAAGCGTTTATTCTTCGTTCGAACTTGGATGGAACGATGAATCAGTGTTGTTACGGGAACCCGTAACCCGTTGCCCGTAGTAAAAAATATATTCTTTCGATCCAATTTACGCTGAATACTGCCACTGTTTGTAGCTCTCGTAAATGAACTCTCCGTACATGCGCCATTTACTTTCAATGAATGTCCTTTATTCGCGATATCAAGAGAAGCCACGAACGCACTGACTTTCGCAGATTACAGATAATACGGGGCTTTCAGTAACCAGTGCAAATAATTAATACAAATCATCAAGTTTCTCAAACTGAATTTGTTGTAACTGTATACAGGGTGTCCGTTATAGATGAATGTTATACCTTCGATTTGATATAAAGGAAATACATGTATCAGCTTGAGTGCGGTCTACTTGCCGTTGATGAGATCCAACGTGGCGTAGCGTGCCACGTACTAAACCGTCGGTAATGCGATACACGCGTTTGCAGAACACGCACAAAGGGTGTTTATGACAAAAGTTGTGCGTATCCGCACACAACAAAGGGTGATGGTTTGGCTGGACGACCCTTCGAAGTTCTCAACGACGTGCATGGCCGGCCAGCTGGAGCATCCTCTTTGAATTAGGAGCCGCGTCATTAAAAATTTTGTCTGCCTCCGTCTCGTTAGCGAAAGATTTTTTTCCGTATAGCATAGTACGCTCCTTTTGCTTTCTTTCTTTCTTTCTTTGTTCCTTTCTTTGTTCCTTTCTTCTTGGCGCGACAAGCGCTTCCATAATCTGTTAACAACACACGAGTACAAAAACTAAATTACTTTTCTTTACTGTACTGTCCAATGGACAACAGGACACCTTGCTCTGGCACGCAAAATTTCTTCAGACGAAACAAGTACAAATTGCTTTGAAGCAAGTAACTTGGATACAAGGGTTGAAATGTAGAAAAATAGTTTTTTTTATACCCTCGTAACCTGCGAACGTCTCAGAGACGCCATTTAGGTTAGGAAACTTTCCTAAATTAACTTTGCTACGTCAAAATTTCCTTCAAAATTCCAACTCGAATTTATTTTGATATTAGGTACGAGCCGCAGTGCGTTTTTGCTATTGTGTTGCGCCAGTTGTTCCAGTAAAGTATTCCGTGCCCTCCACTTAGTCAGACACAGGAAAAACACTCGAATCGATTGTTCGAATCTTTGTTCCCGCCACAATGTCCATTCAAAGTCGCGTGTGCGTTACGACAGATTAATGGCTCTCGGCAATGACAGTAGGGTAAACTCAATTAAGGAAATGGCATACCGTTGCCGATATGCAAATGTTACGTACGTGCGTATCAAGTTTGCGGCAGAAAAGTATGTCGCACAATGGAACGCACGTGCATCCATACAGAATACCGCGCCACGTCAATATCAGGTCATAAGCTTTTTATATATGTGCATCAGTAATTCATTTAGCGCGCTAAACAGAGGAGGTTGCGTATTTTTCCTACTCTCTTTGGGAAAAAAGAATATTTCATATATTTAAATATATATTTAAATCAGAAGAAAAGAGCCAAATGATTTTCAAAGAGGATTATACATTTAGGTTAGATGCACATTTTTGTTGTTTTTTCACACATGTATCATACATACAGAATGTTCCGAACTTAGAAAGAAGAAAAAATATGTTACATAGAATTCGACGGCAAACTTTATTACAGAATTCTGTCGTAGAATTACGAACAAATATTGTACACATGAAGTACGTAGCAACGTATTTTCCATTACAGTACACAGATGGCGCCGTTGAGTACCTGTATATTTCTTTTCATGTGCCAACAATTTCGTGTCGTTAACAACATAGTAATAAATAATAATGCAATAAAAATTAAAATAGCAAGTCTGTTGACAATACAATGATAAATGATAATACAATTAAAAATTAAAATAATAAATAATGGTGGAATGAAAAATAATTTTTAGTTCCACGCAGAGGTTCGGGAAAACGCGAAAAGTTTTGTCCGTCGTTATAATTTTGTTCTAAGATGCAAATGGCATTTCAGTCATCACTGTGATTTTTTTTTTTTTTGATTTGAATTTTGTACTTGAAAAAATATTTGATATAAATTTTTATTATCAAGAGTTGCACGCACTTCTCCTCGACGCGTACGCAAATTATCTCTCATTGGCGACGAGATTTTGCAAGCGAAGAAAATTTATCAACGTATCGCCGGACGGACGAGTTTATCTTATCACCGACTGTTGTCCCGATTTCTTTTCGTTTTGCCCCGAACGTACCTTTTGTCGGATACGGCATTGCTTTCAGACAATGCGTTTTCCAAATACCGTGAGAGCGTTGGTCGAAGCCCGGCTGCACGCTCGCGAAACAATCGGCAAACGAGTTTCGAGTTCGACGAACGAAACCTGTCAAATACAAAATCGATTACCGGACTAACTCGCTGGAAAAAGTACAAACAGTACAAGTTTCACAAAGAATATTCGAATATATACTGAGTTCCAACGTTCCTCCAACGACCTTTCAGCCTCGTCAAATAATATTGATCCTTTTGCAAACGCTCCGTTGTTTCCTCTCCTGAAATAACGTGCGCAGATTTTGGTAAATTTCCAGCTTAGCCTTGGTTTTTGACGTTCCGCGTTCTTTCGCTAAAAAGAAATGCAAATGCCTCGTGTTCCTCGACGTGGAAGATCAGAAAAGAAGAAGAGAGAATATATCGAAATAACCAAAATTGGAAGAAACTGGCAATTTTGTCCAAATTTTCATTTCCGTTGCAAGCTTTTTTCTAATTTCTCGTTGAAGTTTAAGTGACGTATCAACTTTCTCGACAG
>KQ435775.1:551647-572186 GCA_001276565.1 Melipona quadrifasciata | reverse complement strand
TAATTCTTATTTTATTTTTGTTTCTTCCTAATGGATCCATTTCTGTTAAATTTCTTGCAAAGAGATGTTAACTTGTCGCTAGATGCGTGATTAAAAAACTGCACGACTTGTACCCCGGTACGATTCGTCTCACTGAAAGGCCCAGAAACGAAGACGACTTTTTTGCCATAAAATTTTATTGGTATGCAAACGTTTGAATCGATAGAAAACAAATTACAGGCAACGCCACTCCTACTCGAGGTCTACGCCACGCCCCCTCACGAGTCACGTGACCCAAATCAACCAATCGCTAATTTTCGTTGCATCAGCGTTGCACCTGAGACCCAATTTTCTGAGTTACTCCCGCTAAAATCACTTTCAGTGATAAAATGGGAAACGAAAAATGGCAAAGGAGCAAAACTACCGTTTGCTCGTTGTATCGTCCGTACTACCATTAGCTATCGTGAGCAGCGAGTAAGTACGTAGTGAGTACTTACTTGGACAGGTCGCAGAAATACACAATCACGAAGCAACCATGGTAACACGGTAACACTCGTCCGACAACCAAAGACGCCCTCTCTCTCTCTCTCTCTCTTCTGCTGCACCATCGTCGAACGTGCATAAGCGGCAATTATGCAAAGCAAGAGGCTTCCATAAACGTCACTACTCGCCGATTAAACAGAAGCGTCGGTCGGAGATTGTTGCCAACTACCCGTGATTTCGCCCGATCTTTCAGTCGATCCCTCGAACGCTTAATTAACGCGGACCCTTCGAATCTCGCAGGTTACATTATTGCAGGTATGTACATCGATGCGCGACCCAGTCCAATCTTTTCGCCTGATTTATCCTTCATAAGCGGTAGTCGAGCCCACATTCTTGCATTCTGTTCCCAATGTACGGGGCGTAATGTTTCCGTAATTAAAGCGAACAAAGTTTACGAAGAAAATTCGTTGAATCTAACATACACGTTCGGTTCGAGGACCGTGTAGCTATGTCGTGACGTACATACATACGTGCACATAGTTATACTGTCACAGTTGGGGACAGGAAGGTTTCCTCGTGTTTCGATGTAATGTCAGAAGGAAACGTACACTTTAGTAGGTCAGCTGCTAGGTATTCGTTTCTGAGAAATATTACGGAGAGACAATGCAAACGCTGTTGTGTTAAAACGATGGGACAATAATAGAATTTTCGCCTCTCGCAATAAGTATCCGGTGCATGGTACGTATTTAACGCGAGCAGTTGTTTGTTCGTTTCGAGGAACGAGTTGTGAAAAATTCCCTGTTGCGAGAATGGCTAAAATCGAAATGGAAACGTGATTTTGTAAAAATCCAGACATTCATGGCGCAGAAGAGAATTCTGATCAAAAAATAAGCGTCGAATTCGAGAATGTCCGTGAAACGAATTGTGATCAAGAAGAGAAGTGCTCGATTGTTATTCGCAGAGAAGTAATGCTCGACTGGAGAAAAAGTGGCGCAAAATAATATTTACTGTTGACGAAAAATTGAACTCTTAAAGTGGATAGATTTTGTATATTCCAGTTTTTAAACGCATCTCCTGTCATTTTGTTGCAGTAATTTTCGTGAAAATTTGCACTTTTTTAGATAAATTCGCACGGAACATGTAAAGAATAGTGTACATATGTATGAGAAATTTCATTTGTGTTTCGTATTAACAAGAGAACATACCGAAGTGTCATTTTGATGAAAATACCGTTTTTCGTGTAAATTGATGAAATTAATTTTTTAATGGGGAATTTAATGGTATATACCATTTTGCAGAAAAACCATATTCTCCAAGTAAATGTTAGTAAATTTTCTGGAACATTTGTTTGTGAAAGCTACGTATTCAAGCACAAATGGAATCTTGACTTTTGCGTTACAAAGAAATTTATTATTGTCGAGTCTTTCTCGCTGGACGAAATTAACAAAATGTCTCATCTTTTTGTCCCTAACTCTATATCGCGTTTCAAGATAAAGCAGAGACGTTGAATAAATCTCGCTTTTCAATGATATCGGGAACCGTTGTGTTTCACGTTTTTAATTTTTAAATTTTCAACTTCGAACCACAGTTGAAGTAATTGGATACTTTTCGAAGAAACCTTATACGTGCGTGTGTCTGCTTGATTAAAACGGGGAGTTTTTACGTGGTTTTCACTCCACGGATGCTTGTTACACGTCCCAACGGCAGCGCGTAGCAAATTTCGAATTAGATTCTCTCATAGATAGAAAGTCTCGAGCAGCGAAGTTTGTTCCACGGTTTCCTGTAACGTTCTTGCATTATTTTTCAAGTTACTCGACCAGTAATAATAAAGTTCGAGGCGGGAGGCTTTTTCCTGATTTCGTGGTCGCGACGTGAATCGAACCGAGAAATATAATCGGAGACAAAAGTAACCGAGAAATAACGATAAGGAAAACGAGCTCTTTTCAAATCTGGATCACGACGGAACGAACGATACGCGATGGAATTTTTTTTCAAAGAAACAGAACGAGAAAATGGCCGCCTGCCAATTACGAAATTAATACCGAAGTGTCGATAATTAATTATCCCTCGTCGTGCTTAGCCTGCGAGAACATAGGAATTAATATTTTACCGTAGACGGTTTCTCAAGAAGGTACAGACGGTCTTTCGTTGAATTTTAATTGGTTAATTAATTAGCAACGGGAGGAACTACTTCTCGTCAGGGTAAATAGACAAACGGTGGTGAGGGAAGGGGGGGGGAGGCACAGGAAAGTGCCTCTACGTTTTCCCTCGACAAACAAATAGTACGGAATTAACGCCGAGGTATTTTCCATCGACTGTCGCGAAGGCGCGTAAAAAATATCTTTCGCGATGTTTCTAGTCGCGAGCGGGCGAAGCCGGACAGGGGAAGGAGCCCTATTAAAACTTGCTGAAAGAGCGTAACAAACGTTCCGGCTAATTAGACGTCTTCGCGTATTTCGCTGGTTCGTCAGGCAACGCGTTAGTTATTTTCAACGGCGATTTGCACCAGGGCCGTGGCAATTAGAACGAACAGGACGTAGCACGGAACGTATCCATTTTGTTGTCTCTTGCCTCTCTCGCGTCTCACGGAGCCAGAACGTTCACGTGCCACGGACAAATTACTTTTCTCGCAGAGCGTGTACTCGCGTACCAGTTTCAACGGAAACGTAAGCGCGCGAGCACGCGCGTTTTCCAACCCTGCGTCCTTTCAATCTCGCCAATTTTCCTCTTGATCTGACCGAATCTGTCTTGCCAGTGCTGGGGAGAATTGTTTCTCTTCGAACGACGATTAAAGATCAAGATACGAGGATTAATGAATCCACTTCCTCCCAAGTATGATAATTCGCGACATGTTGTCTCGCGGATAACAATCTCGACATTTTCTTCGGCTATTGCACGTGAGTACACATTACACGTACACGTGGTGCGTATCTGCTATCGGATCGTCGATCTTCATTACATCCTCGATTATCCAGAGCAACCTTGATTTTCACGCTAACGAGAAGATACTGGTAGGGTACAGTGTCTTGCGTCCATAATAATGCCTTCGCGCTACTCTAGAGTGGAAAATTTCGCTTGGCATACATGCCAAGAATATAGGGTTTCAAGAATATAGAAAAGTCGTCGACAACCGGCCAGGCTGTGATTTTACATTTAAAAGTTAGTCGAAGGAAAAGAACGAACTATTTTGATTCAAGGTTTCATTTTCGAGAAAATTTAAACACTAGAAACTGAATAGATTGAACCTAATTAATTCTATGTTCAAAAATATATATTTTTTTCATCTACAGCTTCACTTTTAAGAAAGCAGACTAAATATGTTTCGTTAGAAGTAGTAGCACGATTTCGGAAACACCCTGTATGTATATTATAGTATAATACAGGCCGTCTTTCTATTATTAGCAATTTAATCATACACATTTATTTGTATAATAATCATGGTACAAATCGAGTCAAGGCGATTCTGTTGCTTTATTATTATTAGAACAAACTAAGCAAGTAATAATCCAGAAACAAGAAAGTTAGCGTATTGCACCGCGTCGATCACTTGATAGAAACTGATGACTTGATCGACATAATCTATTATAGTTACCAATGCAACACCCAGATAGTAAAGTAAATAGTATACATACATATGTAATATATATCTTTATACTTTGGTTATTCTTCGAATCGAGCAGAATTCAAATGACAAAATTACCGTGTGCTCAATGTCCAGGTGTCTTATCACTGTCACTGGCCACTGAACTCGCAGAGAGTGTCACTGGCCAGTAACGTAGTGAAAAAGTTGTCAGAAAAGAAAGAAAAGCACTATGCCAGCGATCGATTTTCGAAGTCAGGGACTGACGGAGGCGTGGAAACCGTAAAAGTGGATTACTCGCTGTAATGAGTCGGAATGGCTAATTGGACAGCGAAGGATCAACGCGCGAGACACGAGTTCGCTGGCACGCAACGGAGCACGAGAGGAGCGGAGAAGAAGAGCAAAAGCCGCGAGAGAGTCGAAGACCTGTTCACCACCGAGTGAGGGATTGGACTGCAATCGTCCGGTCGTTGACACGTCTCCGTGTGTTGTAACGTGTGCAAAAATCTCGGATCGGTGGTACAGCTGTTCCACCTCGGAGAACCAGGAACAGCTTTGAGGAAGTCTGCGCGATGGCCGATGAGCGGCCAGGACACGATCCCTCCCCTCCCCTCTCCTCCCACTGTGCGCGAAGAACACAGCTTTCAGCTTCCAGCTTCCACGTATCTCGGATCCACCGATATCCTCCTTCATAAGGCATCCGCTTATCCTACAGCGTGCGCTTATCAGATTACCAAGGACCCGATCTCACGGCTAGATGACGCCATCTTGGATCAATTAACCCAAAATCCGCATCTTCGTGGGACGAAATCGACGCGATCGATAATATTTGGATAATTATCCGGCTGACAGTCGGTTTCGTGTATTATCTCGAGAGTCGTTCGACGCTTTTAATACGTGGCCACTATGCGAATTAAGCGATCGATATTATTAATTGATGAAGTTGGCCGATTTATACCGACCTAACCTATCTTCGGTGGACGAACTTTTTAATCTCGGTTGCAACAAAGGAATTTAACTTAGTCTCGTTTTATTTTTTACTTAAAATATGTATATTTTACTCAAATACGTATATATTGTTTGCATACAGGGTGTTTCACGAAAATCAGGCCACCCAGGTGGGATGTGTATTACAATACAAGTACACGTAACATAAATATAACACACAGTGTATCAGTGATTTGCATTAGTATAGAATTTATGCCCAAGTACGACTATTGTCTCAAATAACATCATACGTTTGAAATTAATTTTCATGCATTGGCGAGGGAATTCGAGCAGCGGAATGGAGAGCGAATGTCGAGAAACTCGCGTTAGCACGCGGACGAATTCGTCAAGATGCGATTGCAACAGCGGTTACACGCTTGAGGACGAGAATTGCTTCGTCATTGTTGTCGTCCTCGTCGTAAAAACCATCGGAATATGCAACGAGACGACTTTAAGTCCGCCGCGGTCTGGGTGACTCTAAGAAAGATACGAAGAACGTCTCTTAACAAGAGCGAATTTACATCGCTCGAGCTTCGTTGACGGGACTTTTCCGTCCTTGCTGGGAAATTTTGCGGCGTTTAAGAAACTCACGGCTCGTTTAAATTACGAAATCACGGAGCGATTCTCTTGATAAAGTACGAAGCACAAAATAACTTTTGAGGCTGCAACGATTTTGACACAACCGTGTTGCTATTACGCGCAGTACGTTCCTTTCTGACGAGGGGAAGCTTTGACAGAATTTTTTATTCGAATGAGCTGTCACAGTGGAATACTTAATTGGAGAAAAATAGCACTCGCGCTGAATTCCCAACGCTTTGATGTTCTTCCGCTCCTACGCGCCTCTATCTCGTTCGAAATAAAATGGCAAAGGATGTCTTTGCTCGCTGAATGAAAATTTTATTTTTTCCAAAAAAATGAAAAAAAGAAGAAGTGAGTATCGCGAAGTGATGTCGTAGCGCAAAATTACGATTTGCATGTAATTGTCTGCTTAGGTATTAAGAGCAGCACTGCCGTCATTTGCTGCAAAATGCCTGCTAAAGAACCAAAGTATCACGTTCGAGTTGATTACATGTACGTATATTGCAGAGTATTAATATATTCACCTCTCAAAGTTTCTAAAAGTCGCGTAAGTATTATACATGCTGTGATGAGTGTACGCGCTGTTATTTTCAACAGCGCCGGTCAATTTTGTTCGCCGTTATTTAAAAACGTCGAGATTTAATAGTGGAACAGGCAACACCGAAAGCACTGAAACTTGGGTCTCAGGTTTTTCTTTTTTTTAACTCGTCTACTGAAAATGAAACGAAAATAAACCAACCAATTGCCACCGAATGAAGCGACATTGTACATGTACGCAAATTTAATAAATTAACGAGAACACAACGGTTGTGCGGTAAGTGCAAAGTACATTCGAATGAAAACTGGTCTTTCAATTTTCAATCGTCCAAAGAGAGAAAAGTTTGAAAGGTGTTCGCCAAGGGATAACACACCGGTAGCAAAACTCCTTTAATTATCGGCTTTGAAGCTGCAGGCGTATCAGATGCAGCCCAAAGGATTTCGCGCTGTACACGTGTTTCGAGGACGTTTAGGGTAATTGGTCGGCTAATACAGTGCCATCCAAGCTTTACTCTCGCGTGAAACGAGCTTTCGCTGCTCTGCTTTCGACGTCGGGGGCCGCTAAGACGCTGTCGTGCAACCTAACCTCGACGCGAGTACGTTACCTAACCTACAAAATTTTTAAATGTTCGCGATTCAAACGCTTTGATTTAAACTAAGAAGATATTTAACTCTTGGTGATTCAAATTAAAAAGAATACTTTCTCTCGACTAAAGAGTGCGTAACACGGACTAATGTTACTGCAAAACGCTTTCATATTAGGTTAGGTTACGCTTTTATATTAGGGGTATTAAAGATGGAAAGAAAAAATTGCTCGAGTGATTTGCGAATAGTATTGTATTAAAAAAGGAGAAAAGTTCCTGCCATATCGGTACATTTACCTTGTACAAATTGTACAAATTAATTAATTACAAGTTACAAATTTACCTTGTAAAAGTTCCACCATTTACTTTATTACCTTGGTTAACGTTTCAGCGAAAAAAAAAAAGTTCTTGCAGATCTCGCGACTCAAGTTTGTAAAATAAAATGTCGTAACTTGGAGCAAGATCTATTCCTGATTTTTCGTAACAGAAAGATGAAAAGAGTCGAGAACTACTGAATTTCCGTCATCGACCAGAGTGCCTCTTGGAGCAGAGTCGTAAGCGCAAGTGTATCGAATACCGCCAGAGGAGGTTTGTATCCGATGCGCGTATCTCTCGGAGTATTTTGGGTAATTGAGCGACTAATAGATCGACGAAAGTGCCGGCTCACTTGGGATCTGATCCGAGTATTGTACGTGACCGATCCTCCCCGCTTCTGGCGAACAATCGCCGCAGGTTTCAGGTGGAAACTGGAACTTTTGTCCTCGCTTGAAGCTGATACGCCCGTTTATCCCGTTCTCCGCCCCTCCGTGCAAAGCGTGGAACATTGGATCTGGCTTTACTTTTATTTCCTTTTTATTCGTCGTGGAAGTTATTGATAAGATTACACAAATCGGTATTTTTACGCGCGGAAAGTACGATTCTCTCAAACAGGATTGGAGAAGGATGTAGTTTTCATTTTTCAAACATCTTCGGCCGCCTTTCAAAAGCTCAAATTAACGCAGACACCGACGTTTAAAAATTCTCGACGCAGCGATAACGAGCGATTGATTTTCAATTGCACAAAATTTGGAAGACAAATGCTCGCTTGGCGAAAATTTTCCTACACGAAGCGTCCGCCATCAAAGAGAAAACAGCAAACACGGCGATTCGAAGTATCGCCGTTTAATTACACGCGCTGGCTGTTTGGTTCGATCTTTCGACGGTGGAATAAAAATTCATGCGCCCAGGATGTAAAAGAGTCAACCGTGGCAATTCCAGCGGCGTTGCAACGGGCGCGAGGCGATCAACCAACTACGAAATTCGCGCGTAATATGCGCCCTACCTAGCAGGTAGCAGCGACGCGAGATGAATTATGTATACTAACATGAATAATACGATTCAAACAACCAGGTACTGATACATCGAAATTAGTAGATGGAGGTATTGCTCGGTCGATATTATGCGCCGATTAAATTTTGTTTTCGTGTATCGGCGCTCGTTTAAATAATTACTCCGTAATGAGTTGTTTCGAAAGCGCGCGCTAAGAAAAATAAAATGGGAACCGGATTTTAATGACAATTCGATGTATTGTCGTGTTCGATATTTGAATGATATTTATGCAGATGTAACCATGGTTTGAAATGGGCTTTTTCGAGAAAACGAGAATCGTCGAATCCTTTCTTTGTACGAGCAATGCAACCTCGCCGGATGCCTCGGAATTAGACGATACCACAGAAATTCATCGCTGCAGTTAATAACAGCTCAATATTGAGATACCGTGAAAACCACAGAATGCTCATCGTCGACAATGTCACAGCAGCCTCAGGCTCGCGTGGCCCCCTAATTCCGATTTTGTGGAATCCGACAATAGCGAGAGCAAGACTTTGCGCCACTCGAGGCGGAATTTTGCGAATTTAAACGTCCCATCGTCGATCGTCGAAACCAAGTGTTAAACGAAAATGAAAATGCGTCGAGACGTAGGATCAATTTGAGATTGACAAAACTGACATTTTGCGGAGTTGCTAAACGTCGAGAGCGCCGTACTTTCGTCGGCTTGAAAAATGACTCGCGAGCACAGCTATGCGTATGTATTATGTATCTACCACGTAGATATAATGTAACGTATACGCGTCCATTGACTTCCCATGTGTATCAATTATTCAGTTGAATGTCTCCTTGAATAATTCATCGACGTTTCAGTTATAAGTTCGGCTCAAGTGATGCTCGCAACCCGTTCACCTTCGTCCGCACGTCTGCACACACACGGGTTTCGTCTCACGTTCTGGGAAAACGAAACTCCGAATTCTTTTCTTCCACTCTCTTTCGTTACTTTCTATACAGGGTGTCTCGTTTTCTTCTATAAATTGTCCTCGAAGCTATTCTTAACGTTCGTTTAAAAAATGATTCTTTTCTGTTTTGAAAGGGCAAACAGTTTATCTCTTGGACGCGTGTAGGACACACAAATCATTGCTATCTTTTCAAGTATAATTATATTACCTTTTTTACGTCAGTCGACACAGCAGATCGTTTTATTAAAAAGGTTTAGGTTACGAGAAAGACGGTGAAATACAAGAGTTGTATTCGTGCTGTCCTTGTCTTTTATCCATAGAAATAATTCTTAAATTAATGAGTTTTGGACGTAGATAGGTTAGGTTTAGGTTAGGTTTAACCTACCTATATGTTTTGGTCTATAGTAAAAAGTAAAACCTAACCTAAACCTAATACCTGTAGTAAAACCTATACTTTTTTGTAGAAAACGAATCTGCCGCAAAGAACGATTGATGCAAAGAAAAATTACACGCTTGTGCTTGAAAAAACAGTAGTGACTTTCACATCTCAAAAAACAGCTTCAGAAAATAATTGCATTTGCAGATCAAAATGAAACATCCTGTATATTCCAGTATTGAAATGACAGAAGTTTCACCCGCGGATGAAATTCATCGATATCGAATTAGTTGTTTAAAGGATCAACAATACCTCGACTGTTGATAACTGAAGTAAAATTTCATACTTCTAACGTGGTGCAAAAGTAGTAGACATGTGGATAAGCAGGCAGTTTCTGTCGCAACTGCGGATTCGCAGCGGACGTCGCGAGGCTTCCGTTTCCGTGATCCGTCGAAGCACGGGAGTAAAAGCATCTTCTTGTTATCTGAAAGATTCCGTCGTCTCTGCCCGAGGCTTCGATGTTCGCCGGTAGGAAAGAAGACGGGGATAAATTCTTTTTCTTCGGGGTTAGTAAGAATGGCAGCGGGCAAGTTGGCTCGGTTGGACGAGGAACTCGGCGGGGGAAAGGGGGGGGGGGTTATAGTAGACTTTGCACTTGGAACTTTACGGTTGGTCTGCGCCAGGCGTTTAGTCAATCCTAATGGCACTCTTCGGATTAAAGTTGAAACACCTTCCGGTGAATTAAGAACGCCGTCGTTCGTGAAACTCGCGAGTGGCGAGCGATAGCTGGTACAAGAGCAACGGCCACTTCCCGCTGGTTTTCCGAGAAAGGACGGACAATCGGGGACGAATTAATCGGAAGGTCTTAGCACCGGATTCAAGAGTGTCTCGACGCTTGGCACGAGCTCGCCAATTTGCGAGGCTCACCCCGAACCAGCGGCCGCCTTCCAACGATCCTCGCCACGAACGATAACGTGCCGCTCCACAGATTACCGGCTAGATACTGTTATTGTTAACCATACTCGATACCATTCTCGCTCCTATTAGCTGCTACATTAATAGAAAACGTTTCCCGAATACGTTTACCGGGGCAATTAGAATGCATCGCCGCGCCAGTGCTACTCCTCGTTGCGTGGGCTGCTCGAATCGCCGAAAGGAGAAAGAAAATCGAAGAGGCAAAGATGCACATACTTGGTGGAAATGGATAATACAAATAAAACAGAATAACGAACATTTTTCAATAGGATTATATTACTATTGCATATATATTATATATGATGTAATAAAGAATTCTTTTATCACGACTAATACATAATCATAAAAGTATTCACAATGGTTACATTGATATTAATATTTTTGGAATTTTTTGCTTTAGTTCGTCTTTCGACACAATTTTCGCAATTGTTAATCTTCCGTCCACCTCATCCCATAAACGCTCTGTGGAATTGAGGTTAGGACTTTGCGGTGGATGTGGTAACATATAGTAACCATCGCTGTCTCGTTAAAAATAATAATTCTCCACTATAATATTATTGTTCATCCACATCCACTTTTTAACTTTTCCTTCGAAATTTTCAAATATTTCGTCTCTTATCTAAAATTCCATCGATTCACTACGTTTGTTACCCAGGTCATCATAGATCGTCCGTCGACGATAATATTTTATTGTAAACCATAGAATTTTTTAACTTAATTCTGTATTTTTTGCGACCGTCGCTACCAAAAACATCAAATTCACTTTCATCGGAGAACAATACTGCACTCTGGAAAGAATGATCTTTGTTAATAAATCCTTTGGCACACTTTAAACGTAAAGACGTTATTCTTTTTACTAACAAGTGGCGTTTTCGTTAAAACCGTGTTTTCTTAACGACGCAATTCTGAATGCACTTTCTTGTTAAACCGTGTTGCTATCATTGACGCCAGTTGTGCTCCGGAAGTAAAGAAATCTTTTTAAATATGGCAGATTAGGGTCTTTCTTTCTCTCTCTGTTAATTTCTTTGGTCGTCCACTACGAGGCATATTCGAGATATTTTCTTCTATAGTTTTTATATTTTCCGAGGATACAATAAATTGTATGTATGCAAGTCCTTTGTTTACAAGTTTCGAAATTCCCTTGTACCATTTCATTGTTAATTCTCTTTCTGCTTTTCTCGCTTTCGCAGAAAAATGATTTCAGAAGAATTATAACACAAATACTACACTGCCTTTGCAGCAGACTAATTACGTAAAGTGTAAAGTGAGAAATCTTTATTTACGTTCCGCAGTCATTCGAATCACAGTTAACTAATGAAGGATTCGAAGAAATTTTCACATAATACACCTTCGATTTTAACGAAATTAATACACGATTGATCTACACGTGTACTAGATCTATCACGCGTATAAAAATTTAAAAACGTTTATTATCCTGGAGATATTCTGTGTCCATTTCCATTATAACAGTACAAGTTCGATCATTAAAATGTTTCATTGAAGTTTCCAGCTCGTTGCAACCTAATGATTACGACATTTACATTTCCCTCGCTACAACTGAAATAACGAAACTCTCAAAAGTATTTATTTATCGGACCAAGTCAGCGTGAAAGAAACGTGGAATTAAATTTTTCCGCCGACTTAAGAATGAGTTTCGAATCTCATTTCCGAAGCGAATATCCGCTGTTCGTGCACGTTCGCTATTTCATCCGCGGCGTAACGCGTCCTAACGCGATCCGAGGATGTTGCTCGACCTCCAGTATACCGACGAGAACAATCAGCTTCACCGAGAGACCGTCTTCCTCGTCAGATCCTCTGTATCGCTGCTTCTCTCGAACGAAAGGGGGAAAAAGCGAAACAGGCCAGCGTGCAAAGGGGGACGATCGAGATGGCGAGATGGCGGGAAGGGGGACGTAACGATGGAATTCGAGGTATTTTCTTGTCATCCCGAAACGACTACGCGGCCCATTGAACCCTTTATTTACTCGGCAGCCTTCCTCCGAGAGAAGGAAGTCTCTCGAGCGAGACGTGAAGTGGACCGTCGTCCAACCGTCTTCGGTGCTGATCGCTCGGAACTACTCTGACAGCTCTTATCGCGCGACACACTGACGACCACACTCCCCTCCCCCTCCCTCCCTCCTCGCTCCGTTATCGAGCTTCACGCTCGATCCTGAATTTTCTTTGTTCCTTTTTCCTTCAACGTTGGCTGAATGCTACCCCGCCAGCCTGTCCTCTTAATTAACCTTTTACAGCCACTAATAAATTATCCCGCTTGTTCGTTCGGTCTTTTCTCTCTGAAATCGCCGGCATCAGGTTTTAGAGAAAACTTGACAGTCGTTACTGCCAGGACGCGCTCCTAATACCACTTTCTCATTTTTTAGAAAGTACGCAACATCGACAGCGCTGGGTTTGTTATAAATTTCAAGACACCTTCATGCTACTGCAGTTTCTTCCCACCTATTTTTTTTTCTTTTTTTTTTTAATTTTATTAATTTCAAGTTAAATTTATGTTCAAACATGACTTTTTCATCATCGTTTCAAGAATCGTAATGTAAAGAAAAATTTTTATTTTACTTGAATAGGATTTTTGACACACCCTGTGTTTTTTCCTACGTATCTCGGTAAATTTCACGTCCGACGTATTATCTGTCACATATATATTTCAAATACCTCTTTTCGTAATGATTCGTAATCTTCTTAGCGAGAGAGGGAAAGAAATTATCTCCTAGGATAGTCTCGCGCTATAGCAATTTTAAATTGCAGAGATTAAATGGAAAGAAAAAAACTGCACGACTTGCACCCCAGTACGTCGTGCAGTTTTTCTCACTGATAGGCCCAGAAGCAACTGTCCTAACTAGGAAATGAAGACGACTTTTTTTGCCATAAAATTTTATTGGTATGCAAATTGAATCGATACAAAACAAATTACAGGCAACGCCACTCCTACTCGAGATCTACGCCACGCCCCCTAGCGAACCACGTGACCCAATCAACCAATCGCTAATTTTCGTTGCATCAGCGTTGCACCTGAAGAGGCCCGATTTTCTAGGTTACCCCCGCTAAAATCACTTTCAGTGATAAAAAGTTTGCTCGCTCAACTTTTACAACTTGTAATATTCAATTTTTCGTTCTACACGCGAATCGGTATCGTTGCAACGAAGAAATGGCTTGCTAAATCTTCATCAAACGCTGAATCAGTGTCCTTTCATTTGATCTTCTGGCGAGACGACTGATGAGAGATTTTTGTTTCGTTTCGCGTACGCAAATGCAGTTGATACGATTTCTCGTACGTTCACTGTCGGAACCAACGATTTCTGCTTTAACCAAGTGTGTCTCGCTGGATTGTTTCTTCATTTTTCAATGGAGGGACGAGGCGAGGAATGTTTGATGCGCGCAGGCATCAACCGACTGGTAAAAATAATCCCCAGACCTGTCAGTCAAGCGCGTTTTATGCCGCGGGATATAATTAGATTCGTTAGAAGAGCAAAGACTGTCAGGAAACTTCAATCGTACCGAAAAGTGTTCGGCGGGCGATGAAAATATCGGATCGTTCGATACTCGTGTTCGTTCGTTTCAAATTAAAAAAATTCGCTCGCTCGCTTTGTTTCCCATTTCCAATTTCCTGAGACTTTCTACAAATGTATTTTCGCATTTTCGAAGGATTCTTTCTGCCTTCTGCAAGCTAATTCTGAAATAAACAGCTAATAATAGAGATCAGCGGAAATGTTCACTAAAAGAGCGCAAAGAATCGAAGGGAAATTTGGATGAATGAAAACCAGGCTGAATGACGAATCGCGTTTTATCTCAAACGGGGAAAGAACTTACGCTAAAATTGAAGACACATAGTAAAAACCTGCTCCTAAAAACCATTGTAACGTTATTTTAAAATGCACGCCAAGATCTGTGAATGGCAAACGTTCTAAATTCGAGGAATTTTCTTTATTTTACCGGCAGAAGAAGCTAACGTTCGTTGGAAAAAGTCGACGAGGCAGCTAAAGTCCAAGTCTGAAGCTAAAGTCCTTTTAATCGTGCACCCGTATTATCCGTAATTACGTGAAACTTTTCATCGTTTCTTATTTTCTACGTACGTAATCTCACTTAAGACCTCGTTTTGCGAACCCTTTTGACGTTTTACGTCTCTCCCTCCCCGCGGTCCACCTATTATTTCCATTTCGAACAACTCGATCTCATTATTCTTCTCGTCGCGGCTAGTTTCGTTCGGTGAACGACCCCTTCCGACGAGCGAGCCTCTGCTCAAAAAAGAAGGGAAGAAAAATAGAAAAAAGAGCGAACTTCCTTCCACGTACATCGATGATAACGTAATCCCTGCAGTGATGGCAGTTGCTTTTCATTTCAGAGAAGAGCAGTTCTATCCGCGAATAGTTTCGCGTGTGCGAAACTTGAATAAAGAACCACCTGTTTCCATTCGTTTGGCCGCTGCTATCCTTCCCTTTCCGAGATATCGCCGCGATGCCTGCGCAGAGAACAATATTTGCCGGAGATGTAAATCACCGCTCGTGATGCTTCGGTTCGCGATTCATCCGGAAACCGCGAAGGAACAGGAAATCGTCGCTAACGGAGAACTTAATCCGGGCGCTTTGTCACGTTTATCGTGCAAACTGTCTCTAATAATCGTTCTTCGACGTACGTGCCGGCGTGTTTTTGTAGAAAAGCATCGTCACGGGGTTAGAAGTTATATTGCATATACGGGGTGTCCCACGCATTATTTCTTTCTTTGATTTGTCTCAAGTTTTAGTTCGAAGTGACTCCAATCTCAGGCTTAAAACTATTCGTTTCGTGGAAGAACATTTTTTGATAGTCGTAAATCTTTTAATCTACGTAGTTTCAAAATTTAGACTAGTATTTTTCTTCAAAGCAGCTAGTTTCGTAAAGAATTCGTCAATCTACCGTAACATCGACTACAACGCAATTGTTCTTTAGAGACAGAGTATTGGGTTGATCAAAAAGTAATTGCGTTTTTTCCCGGTAGATGGACATACGTGTACATTTTAAAACGTAACTAACTTCATTACAAATCGCTAACTGCTAACAGCTAACTGTTCAAGCTCGTTTTAGAAGAAAAGAAAATGCACGATTTCGTCAACAATTGTTTCTCAATTTGATCTCTGTATGACAAATCAACGAGAAACATTTTCGACATATTTTGCTGTATTACTTTCGACTGTACAAATCCACGAAAAATTGTCCGATGTGTATGACGGAAACAGAATGACGTAACTCGCGAGATAATTGAACCAAAGGTTAAAACCAAACTGATTGTAAGTCGGTAAGTTACTCTTTTTAAAAGAACACAGTAAAACGCAGTTAACTAATGGGTGTAGTCTACGAAAGAAAAATGAAGAGGATCAAACGTTTAGATAAGGGTTAAGGTGCTAGAATATTATCTTCACAGGAAATGACCACCGAAAGGGGATCACTGACTTCTCACTGTCTCCAGACTGGTCCGTTAAGAAATGACAAGCATGAAAAAAAAGAAAAACAGAATATACTCAGAGTTAAATACCGAGATACGTATTTAAGATACGTCAGAAACATAATCTATATTCAGTAATATCTTCTTGTCGAGCGTATACTGAATCGTTTGTCTTTCCTTTTAAGTAAGAATATGTTACAGTAAGATAAATTACATCGAACGAGGAAAGGCAACAATAGAGTTTCCTTCAGTTTCGAGACGAGGTGGACGGAACAACGCACTTTTGGCTTTTCGACGAAAGGCGGCACCTGGTGTGGAAATCGAAGCGCGAACGTGGAAGTTGGAGCGGAGTTTAATTTACTCGAATTTAGTCCGTGAAAAGAGATAAAAAGCGGACGGCGGGCAGGTAGCTGCTCGGTGCAACGACGATATCAGCCAGCGGGTACGTACTCCAATACTGTGTGGCGACTGTTGCCTCGGAATGAGGTTGACCTTGGCATTCTCGTACAGATAATAGTGGTGCCTAGTTGGTGGCTGCGTACGCTTCTCCCCCCTCTTTTCGATGTCGTACCCTCATTTCGCTTTTCTTGCCAGCGCACCCCGCGTAGCATCGCATCGCCGTCTGTCTACCGAGAAATGGAATAAATCGCCTTGACTCCCTATATTCGCGACGAGACACCACTACGCCAGCACATTTGTTGAAAGAGACGGGGCTCGATTTGATCGACGACGACGAACCTAGTAAGAAGTCCCCGCTGGATGGTTACTCTGTCACGAGCAACGATCAACAACCGGGCTTTCATTTTCTTGTTACGCTCGTGGAATATTAACAGGGGAGAAAAGGACTGTGACTGTCTGTCTGAGAAAACGTGAAATTCCGTTGAGGAAACGACGAGCTTTCGTACTGGTTATAAAAATGATTGGACGTTAAGGGAATGTCTCGATTTAGTCAGAAGCTCGGATGTGGTTAAACACGTACCGGGGCTGGTCGACAACAGCCAAGAGATCGAAGAGAGAGGTTAGATAGAGGCTGTCGAGACCGTTAAGGAGGAGCGCGACGCGACGCGACGGGACGACTCGCAGGACGCGAGTCGCGTGGAGGCGTGCGACTATGTCAGGTATGCAGCCTCGGGTCTTTTTGCAGCTTTTTTTTACTACTCCCTTCTCCTCCGTCGACTACCACGAGGAAGACGAACGCGCCATCGCGTCGCGTCGCGGCCCCTCGCAAAAAGTAACATCCTCATCCTTGCTCGCGAGTTCAACCTCTGACGCACGCGGCTCTCAAAGATCTGAAATCCGCCGAAATTTCACGTAATGAATTTTTGTTTTGTGTCGAAGCGGCAGATGTATGACAAGTGAATTGTACAACCATGGCGTTGCACAGCGAATTAAACGGAATTAAACGGAGCCAACTTGCGGAAGATTCGCACCTATCGTGTTTGCGTGGGGAATATATTGAACAGTTTGGAGATTTTGTTGTATCAGATTAATAATTAATAACTGAATCGAATTGATTTTATTATTCGGCTCAATCATTGAATTAGTAATTGAGTAAATTATCGTATATAATAATATCGAATAATTTAATTATTATATGACAATCATTAAGTAATATGAGTAGTTATTAATGTAATTATATGATTAAGTAATTAATACAAAACAAATATGTAACGTTATATATCATTATGAGTAATTATTATATAATATTAAGTAGTTGTATGTAATAATGAATAAATTATTATATATCGTACAATATTAAATATTAAATTAAAGAAAGAAGAAAAGAAAAGAAAATTGGACGCTTTCTAGAGTTCCAATCAAGACACACGGATAACACAAAATTAGTAATAAAAGATCTGCAACCAATTTCGATATTTTATATATCTTTCCGTAAAACTGAATTACCCGATGTAATAATACTACAAATGTTTTTAACCTGTTCGTCAAAACGTTGGGGGGCCAGCGTGACGACAGCCAGTGTGTAATTTTTGTAATTTTCCGTGGCCGTGATAAAATTTCGAGCGAGCAAGACGGGAAATCGGTTGGAGATTTCTCGGTTGGGAACTCGAGTTGAATCTTAACGCGTGATCTGCATAAGCGATCATCGCATCACCACGTTTCGTGCCTCGAAATCACCGAACGAAGCAAGGAAGAAAGGAAGGAAGGAAGGAAGGAAGGAAGGAACGGCGTCAAAGTGATTCATCCCCTCGCCGTTGAGAGCGCGCCTTAAGGTTTCGCGAAATTCACGCGGCAGCGCGACGACCGAGTGGAATCTCTTGTACATTAAATTAGCCAGGGTTGACGATTAACTCAAGATCATTTACGAGCTCTGGCTACCGCGCTTACCTTCGCTGCCTCGTATCTCCGGTCCAGCCCCGTTTTCCGCGGTAACTGCGGTAATTGAATTCGAGAGCAGCTCCCCGTATTCCTAACTCGATTCTCTCTGTAAACCGGGGAAAAAACCTTGATAGCTCGTCCAAGAGATAGCTCGCGCTTCTCTCTCTTTCTCTCTCGAATCTTAAAAATATGTAATTTCCCCCTCCCTCCGCGTTCCGGGACCATCATTTAACATTCCGCAATTCCAAACTGTTTACAATTCATGTTGCGAAAGTTTGCTTTGTCAACAGGAACGATACGTTCCTACAGATTGTTATTAAATATTGTATTCGCGAAAATTGCATGTTTTGCAGCGGGTATGAATTTTCAATCGTTTCCCCCCTTTACGCTCTGCAGTTTTCTTTCTGCAGTTTTGCTCATATCGACAGTAGCAGTAATTGTGATTAATTTTAACGGTTGATTCACAGATTTTTAAATCAACATCCTACGCGAGTTATTCGAATTATCGTGCTGTTCTGTTTCGTTGCTCGTAAACTCGTCATTACGCAACATTTTCCCATTTGTTTCGACAAAACGCGAAAGGTTTCGTGTAATTTGTGAGCTCTCTACCTTCTCAGGTATGCGTAACCTATCTTGCAATTTTACAATATTTACGAGTTACTTAATTCGTATTGCGAAAGTTGTGTGTTACTGTTGTTTAAATTTTCAATCGTCCCCCTTTCCCTCTAAAATTTTCTCCTATTCCATATTTTGCATACATCGATAATTGTGATCAGTTTTAATAGTTGAATCACATCCTACGCAAATTGGGGAAAAATTATCACGCTGTCTTGTTTCTCCTTGTACGCTCGTGATTACACATTTATTTGGACGAAACGCGTATCTTCTGGATAATAATAATGCTTCATCGACGACGTAGATCGAGGACACTTGAATTATCTCCTAACATCACCGATCTCTCTAGCTTCCTGGCCTGACTTTACCGAAGGTAGAAACATCTCAAGAACGTGCAGTTCCATTTGTACACGTATGTGTGTGTGCGTGTATAAATATATAAATAGCATCGCGAGAGTTTACTCGCGGAAAAATACGCCGGTGTTCACAGTGAACCAGCGCCATAACGGTCGAGGCACCCATTGAGGAGTGGGCGCATCAATAAAACAGGCTCCCACACCTACTCTACTGTGTTTAATGTATACAATTTCTCGACTCATGGCTGCATTCACGACGTCAATTACGAAATAACGCTAAACAGAGTGTCGGCCACCTTGCACGTGCAGAGCCGTGGTGGAGTGTCTGCCGATTTAACGGTACCCACGTCGCCAACGATCGCCAATCGACCGGTGCCGATTCGTCGTCGAATCGCAGCGATTCTCGACGTTGACGATGGTCAGTCGGCTAGTCGGAAGAAAACCGAGTAGAGCGACTGGATCGGTACCACCTTTCCGATCGAGCTTGCTCTCCAACGAGAGAGAGAGAGAAAAAAAATTAAACGAAACGATCGAACGCTGGCGGAGCGTTAGTCCGGCTCGCGAGCCGCGCGTCCATCGATCGATCGACCGTTCGATCGATCGACCGATGACGTCGCGAGCAAAAGCGTGTCGTGCACGAAGTGGAAGGTATCGAGAGAGTAACTTGCACGAGTGCAGGATCGTGTGCCGGCGGAGGAGGTCAAAGAACGCGAATCGCAAACTCGTGCGATCGGCGCGTTGCGGCGGCCTCTCTCGGTGAGCGAACACCGTGAGGCAGCTCGGTGAGCTGCTCTGGCGAGAAGCGGTTGGACAAGGAGGGCCGAGCAGATGCAACGGGCGAGAGCGACGAGGAGGAGGATAGCTGGTATTTGCCAGCTGCCGTTGAACGTGTTCAATGCCGCGGTTGGAGCAAGAAAGCGGTCGGAGAGAAGAGGTCGGTCGGTCGGCCGCTCTGCCGCCGCTCGTCGGTTCCGCGCTCTGGTGGGGATGGAGCCGTGTGGGCCGCCTGCTGGCTGCTGCTACTCCTGCTTCGTGTTCCTCTTTCGACTTCAGTCTCTGTCTATACGTACCGGGAGGTATTGCCATTGCTGGGCCGGCTAGCCATGCTCTAGGCTCACGACCGTTCCTATTCGCTCGAGAGGAGCACCGCGCACCACCTGGATTCGCTTCTCTCTCTTTCTCTCTCTCTCTCTCTCTCTCTCGCTCTCTCCGGTACGACCGAAACTGTCACGGTAAGAGAAGGGCACGAAAATCTCTCGGTATCCTTCTCGAGTTGACAGTAGAGGCACGCCGAGCGGAGTGAATCGCTCTAGAAAACCGAAACAACGCTGCTCTTTCTCTCCCTCCCTCTCTTCCTTTCCCCCTCCTCTCTCTCTCTCTCTCTCTTTCTGTCTCTCGCTTGCTCAAAAACGGAAATCCCTCGGTGTTCTTGGTGTGTTTGGGACAGTTT
>KQ435775.1:530344-551568 GCA_001276565.1 Melipona quadrifasciata | reverse complement strand
GGACAGTTTCAGTGTCTTGCTACCGAGCGGGGAATGTCGTCGCGTTGGGATCGCCTCTCTGCTCGTAAATCCAGCTGCGTTCGTATCGCCGCGATATAACGGAGTCGCATCCGGCAGTGCAAGGGGGGAGGGGAGGGGACGGAAGGGGGAGAAAAAAAGCGCGCGGAACTCGGCAGGAAACTCGAGCTTGTTGGTCGTGGAGCTTCGCTTCGCATCGACGAGGAGAAAATCCGAAGTCCAAGAAACCAGTTGGAAAAGAGAGTTTCACGGAGAGTTAACGCGCGGCTCTCAGAGGTATGGTTGACAGTCGACGAAGACGAAGCGAAAGGCAGCTTCGAACTCGTTAACCGGTTTCCGCGGATCGGCATGCAGAACGACACTCGGTGAACGACTCACGTACGTACGCGAAGCGAGGCGAAGCTGGTGAGCCCTGGATGTTCACCGTGCGTGTCCCACGCGTAAAGCGATCGGACCGGTCTGCTGGATCAGAGACGGATGATCACCTGCCAACAGGGATGGTATACCTCGCAGCGGTACAAGCTGGTACTGGATAATTTCGCGGAGATCTCCGTAGCGAACCCGCCGAAACGTGGCGAACGACCACGAAAACGTGTTTGTGCGACGGAATTTTTCGAAATCGAGTGAAACGAAAACGTGACGGGATTGATCGTTGTTCCAGCAGCCTCGAAACTGAGAGAAGGAAGACGGACGACCAGGAGGAAGAAACACGTGTGTGTGTGTGTGTGTCGATCGTCGAAACGTGCCTCGTTCGTGACTCGTCGAGGTATTTTTACACGGTGCGTGATTCGGATTCCAAAGGGGATACACAAACCGATCCGAAATCCACGTCGGTTGGTTATTTCAAGTGCTCGAGTAAATTTTACGGAATACATAAAGAGATATATATATATATTGTTTCATCGTACCAAGTGAATTCCACGAAAAAAGCGTGCCTGTTCGTCGATGAGTGAATGAAGGTTTCACCGCGCAGCGCCGCTGTATGTACAACCGGTAGTACAACCGGTAGTATGCGAATTAGAAAGTGTGCTAGGTGTGCGGTGTCGTGGGCACAAGTGGGTGCCAGTTGAGTCAAGCTCGAGCTACCTCCTCGAGCGAAACTCGTGTTTCGGATCGCCTGCCTTTTCTTTCTCTCCTCGGTGCGTGACCTTCGATTCGGTTGAACCACCGTCGACAAAGTATGAAACATCGGGCCCGACCGTGGCTGCTTTCCAACGACGTTCCACTCGCGAGATTGCCACGCAAACTCGGTATGGTAAATCGATGGTTCGCGAAGTGGAATTCACGCGTGATTTGCGCGCGACCGCTCGATCGCGTAGCGTGTACAGTGAACGGGAAGACAGATTGCGTCGTCGTCGCGTTGTTCGCCGTGTGATCGAACGAGCTTCGATCGTCTGGCTGCCGATAGGAAGTAAAGAAGAAAAGTTGGCAAAATCCGGCGAAAGCCGCCGCAAACCGTGCGCTTCGTGTTGAGCTGGGGGACGAAGAAGTGCAACGGTCGCCGTGGCATGAGGAGGTTCACACGCAGGCGCAAAACCCTGGCCGCATTCTTTGCGATTATGGGACGCCTTGGCAAAGGCTCGCAGAGCACGACGAAGCCCATCTTCAGGGTGCAGTATCGCAAACTCGTGGACAATTACGCGCAGCAACAGGAACAGCTCAAGTTTATGCCAACGTTGCCCGACTACATGTCCTACTGCTGTTGCCGATGCGGTCACACTCAAAAACTCAAAGTAAGTTTTTACACGTGTATACACATTCGCCGTCACCATACGTATCGGTCTGTCGTACATGCACGCGCGCGTATACGAAAAAGGATCATGTAATGGATCACTTCGCAAATCTTCCTTTAACGATTTCGACGGTTATCTGACCGTCGACTTTTACACGTACGTGTGCACGTATGTACTTTGGTTGTCCAAAAATGTCAATATAAATAAATAAATGAAAATATTTGTTGACAACTATATTAAAATATTCTACGTATAAATGTAATTTAAATGGTGATTGGAATAAACAGATTTTGACAAGAACAGCCGTGTCTTTTAAACATACTGCTCACAAAAATTAGAGGATATTTCAAAAAATGAATATGAAAAGAAGATTTTTTTTTTTTTTTTTTTTTATTAAACACGAATATCAGAAAATATTACGTCGTTTGCTTCTCCGATGTTCTTGCTTAATTAATAAAAGGAAATCAAATGCTTCTTTCTTTCATCTCATTTTGAAATATCCCCCAATTTTTGCGAGCAGTGTAGTTCAGACGAAAGTCTGAGATCAGTGTTCGGTCGTTATAGTACATTGATAAAATAATATCGTTACTGTGTGTCATTTCGGGAAAGTGTCGACACAGAATTGTGTCATTTCCAAATACATAGTTTTTAAGAATACGTAGTTCTCAAACGCACAAATGTGCGAAAGAAAGAGAAAAGGAAACGCAATTGACGCGACAGAGTGATGCAGACTGAGGAATGAGATCGTCCGCGTGACACGCGATAGCATCAGTTTCCAGTTTCCAGCTATTCTTCGTAAAGAGCGGAAAGAGGCAGGCAGGACCCGCACGCGAGTCAACTTTCACGCGAGTCAACGTTTGCGTCATTAAAATGATCCCGAGGCTTATCTTTTATCTTCCTTTCTTTTTTCGAGCCGCTCTCGAGCCGAGTCGTGCCGCGGCTCGCTGCTGCTCGCGCCGCAAATCATCGGGAACATCTTACCAGTGTTAACCAATCGCGATTTAGTTGCGGTACCGCAACGTGACCCCGAAAACGCGCCGGTGCATCTGGCAGGCAGGAATTCGAGAAACCGAGCGCCTCCATTGTTTCGCCAAACGGAGCCAGGCTAGTGGAAATATGGCTAGTCATTTTTCGTTGCTGACAGAGACACTCTCTTTGGCGTTTAGGAATTAGTCGTCTTATTACGAGTCTTGAGCTACTTTGGTATTTTCAAAAGAGGTCAAAGTACGAATCGAAAAGAATATATTATACAAGCGCGCCACAGTCAGTATACTATAATATAGTATTGCAACGATTGTTGTAATACATATAAATTTATTATATACAAAGAGTATTGTAGATTACACATGTAGGTGTACATTTGCAGATTGCAGATTGTAATATGCAACATTTTTACGTCAATCACGTTCCGGAGTTGAAAGTCTTGTCTTGTTCGAAGAAAAGTTCTGTGAAACTGTAAATTTTTGATAATTTTTTTAATTACACGAATGGTAGAAACGATGCAAGTAGGGGTTCACAACGAAGAATACTCTTTCTGTTGATATCAATATTGTTAATGTAGTTACAGCTATGTATTTTATATTAATAATATAATTAGTATTAACATTATTGATATAATTACAGTTATGTGTTATATCATACCATCACAGATATTCCCCTTTGAAAAACTGTTCGTTATTGAAACTTCGTTCTGGCAGTGTTTCTAACTTCGCGTTATCGATCGAGGGATCGATCAAACAGGGAATAACGTGCAATTTAACCGACAGAGCTCCCACAATGAGAAACTCTGCGTAACTTGCGCGGAGGCTCGCGCAACGAAAGAAACGTAACGACTTGCCACTTCTCGCGTCGTTTTATACCCGGTTCAACTGGTTGACGGTGTTAAATAGATCCGCTATCCTAGTAAGTCCCGAAACGAACTGGTTTGACCAAACATGGGCGGAGGAGAGAAGGCACCGAAGAAAATCTAAGAAACCGAAGAACGAACGCGATCCACACACGAGCTGAGAAAGTCCCAAAGTGGAAAAAGTTGGAATTCTAAGCTGAACGTATATACATGTATAAAGCGGGGCAGGAATTTGTTAAAAGGGGATGGGAGAAAAAGAAGAAACTGGGATACTGTGTGCTATCTGAGGTTGAGGCATTTTCAAAAAGAGACGCCTTAATGTCGCTTCGAAGGGACGTGCTCGATAAGTTGTAGGGGGCGCGGTGTTCGGAACATTCCACGCGTGCCACTGAAATTATCGAGTGATTTTGTATCTTATTCGACAAGCCATGTTGCCCAACGAGCCACGCGATAAATTTGAAAAATCCTCCAAAGTAGACGTGTACGTTCTTACGACGATTGCTCGATTGCTGAAAATCCTCGAAAGCTGATTTTGGCTTTCCGATGCCTTCGTCCTTCGATGCAACGTGACTTCGCCCAGTTGAGAATATCTCTAACACTTTGTTGACACGCTGTGTGAAACACCGAAAACCCTACAAACGTGGACAAAGTTGCAGATCGATTTGCCGATATTTAGGAGAGTCCACCGATCGTTCGAATGCATGCAGAAGCCTTCGAACGGCCTAACCTTAGCGATATTACCATCAAGAGGGAGGGAGAAAGAGAAAGTGAGAGAGAGAGAGAGACAGAGAGAGACAGAGAGAGAGAAGAGAAGAGAGGGTACAAGCCGTGGGATCGGACAGGCACATTCCTCAGGACCGTACTTATAGCTGCTCGTGGCATCGGATACCTCGTGCTTACTGCCTCTTGTCTCTTTGCCGACAGTCTCTGCATAATACTGATATTTCAGCAGCTTCCCTTTTCCCCCTTTTAAAACGCGTCGTTTTATAAGGCGAGTCGAAATCGCGGGAATTCCGAATTCCGAAATTTTCGAATTATTTACGGTGAAATTACTTACTGGTTTACGTTGACGATCTCCGAATGTTGGCAGGTGTACATTCAACGATCCTTCCCGTTAGAAAAATGTTGGCTTTCGAGGAAAACGTGAGTTCATTTTGTTTATTTCGTTTTTACATACATGTATATGAGAATCGGCGATTGAACGATTTTTACAAATGTTTATAGTAGTTATGTTGCAGAGAAAAATGAGAAAATTTAGAGAAAACTTATTAATTTGTGTTAACATTCAACGATCGTTCCCGTTTAGAAAAATCTCGTCTTCCCAAGACACGAGTTTATTTCGTTTTCATGTACATGAGAATCGCGCTTCTGCATTCGCGCAAGTATTCGTAGGGCAAGAGTACTTGTGAACCTTATCGTGGTTTTTGTTCCCTAATTAAGCAATCTAATCTGTCGTTTGTCGGGGTTCTGTTTGGGTGCCACGTGATTCACGAAGAGCGGGTAGTCGTCCGACAAAAATACAAAGAAACGTGCCAAGTGTATTTGTGAGATATTTTACGACAATATATAACACGTTTAATATATAGGGTGGGCCAAAAGTTTCTTCCCACTTATTTTTTTACAATAAAACATCAAAATACAAGAAAAAAAAACTAATTTTATTAATTTTAAATTAAATTTAAGTTCAAGCATGTTTCAAAAATTATTTATTTTCTAATGAAATTATTTATTGCCATTATTATTATTACATATATTAAATGACAGACAAGGGCGAATCATTCGTGTCAGAAAATTAACGTTTGGAAGATTAAAGAAAATTAATCGTGCAAATAATAATAATACGTTAATTCCCTCGGGACTCCGCGAGGAGAGGGGTAGATTCGTGGGACACGCGCAAGAAACGAAAAGTAGAAAATATGAATAGGAAAGTAACGTTGTTGAAGCACTTATCACCACTTTCCACGTAAATCGTCTTCAATCCTTTTTTAGCTCCGCCCTTTAAAGTCGTGCTCACAGCCCAGACACATTTATCGTGATGCATTCGCTCTACTTCCTCCCCGTGACACGTCACGTCGTGTGCATCGTTCCCACACTACCAGCACAATTTAGATAAACCGGCCGTGGCGGGAAGATTAAAAGGTTAGCCGGAAAATAGAGTACGTTAATTGCCGCGCCACTTGAACCACACGACCTTACCAGAAGCAACAAACCTGCCGGGGATCTAACTTAAGGACCTTCTCCCCCACCCCCTCCCTCCTCCAAAAAAAAGGAACTTTTTTGTAAAGAAAAAACATCAAGCTGAATGTTTGAGGCTCTTGACAATCTCATTCGTTTGATACTACGATATTAATATCCATACTGTCTTAGTCTGGTAGCAAATGAATCATGTTTGCGACAAAATGCAAATAATTCTGCATCAAAGATTTGGAAGGAAACCGACCACGTTTCCATTATTTGATCTTCACACGATTTTCTTACCGGAAACAACCTTACTTAAGGAAGTTATTTTGAATGGTTGCCGAATGAGGAAAATTTAAGGAGAATTTTTTTGGAGATAAAATTAATTTCGTTAAAAAATTAATTTCGTCAACATTCATTTTGTTATATGTTGTCCAATTTAGTGATTGCTAAAAGTTTGAACTAGATATATCTCCGTGCAGTTTACAATTTTTTTTTTTAAATCAGTCGATTTTTAAAATATCAGTTTTAAAAAGAATGACAGCTATCTGAAGTTGAGCGTAATTTGTTGATAAAAAAGGAAAAAGAAAAGTAACAGCCTTGAGAATATTACCACAAATTCTTATTCAAATTCATTCGATAGTTTTTTTGAAAATGCTTTTTAAAGTTTGAATTTATCTGTCGTCGTTAGATAGCCTCTAAATTACAGAAACTCCAAATTAATTATTTTCCACAGTATTCTATAGCATCACTCTAGAAGAGTAGTCTAGTAATAACAAAATATACAATATTTGAAAGATCGATTTTTCTGACTTTGTCAAATTATGCAACCCTTTAAGGATCTTGCCAAAAACAAAGACTTTCTTACAAAAAATCGCGTTTGTTTTCCGAGTAACTTTGTAGTATTAAAATTTTGTTATAGTAGGTAGTGATTTTTGGCTCATCGTCGTACAGTAGCAAATGAACAGGTTCGCTACGAAATGCAAATAATTTCGTGGAATCGCACGGGGAATTCTTCCAATTCCAATCTCATCTCACCGTTCCTACAATTACGTAACAATGACGATTCAATGAAATGTTAGTAGGTCTCCTCACCCGACACTTCACCCTGAGATTCACGCGAGAGCGATGGCAAACGAATCTCTGGCATAGTTTCGTTCCTACTCACGTGAGAAGGTATAATCGATGCCCCGGCGTAAAGAACGACCTCGATTTTCTTATTACCCAATGCTTGAGAGTGAAGCGAGCGGAATGTTGCACGATATTCTAATAAGACAAGCAGAAATCACACGTCGACCAATTTACGTCGATGTAAGAAGAAACTCTGCTGTTTTGTTTCTAAAACTTTTAAATTGATTCTGTACCACTTATTCTCCTTCTCAATCTGCTTAAGAAGCTTCAATATACGTATTAGGTGTGAGGAAAAGTGGCTATTGGCTATTGGCTGGCTTCGCATCAAAAGACGAGATATTCTTCGTTGGTAGAAGCTGATATAAAGAAAATTACATAACAGATTAATTTTTATGTAAAAGACAAGAAAAAAAAAAATAAATAAATTGAAACCCCTTGCGCTGGCAACTGATTCACGGACCATAACGAGTGACCAAACCGTGTACAACAATTTGTCGCTGTCTTTTTAAACTCGTCCGAGTAACATCACTGGATTGGAAATTACTAAGAAGTAATAAATTTATTATTTATTTTGCTGGGTTATACTTAAATATATTCAAAGCTGAGAAAATATTGCAATTTTTGAGCAAAAAATTCTCAACGTGCGTGGCACGTCATTCCAGCGCAAGAGGTTAAAAAGAAAACGACAGAACTTTCAATAGTTTGGAATAAAAAATATCAAAAGCAGATCGGTATCGTACGTGGAATTGCTACGGATAGACTCTCATGTGAGTTTCACCGATGCAGCACTCGAGAACATCTCGAGACAACGCGACGTCTTCCTCCGATGTTTCGGCACAAAGGTTGCGTCGAACGACGTTGTCAAGAGTTATTTTTGTGGAAAGACGGTTCGTCACACTCGTTGAACAGCCCTCCAGGTTGGAACCTATTGAAACGACAACCTGGTCACCCTCGCTCGCTCTCGTCGACAATAGGAAACGCGAGTTTGATCTCGCTCGCGTCGATGCGCTGCGGCGGCGTGCCCGCGGACAAAACCCCCCCAACAAAGTCTTTTAACGAGCCCTTAAAAAGGTAGGATTCAAATTCGATCGAGGTCCCTCGGCGGAGTCGACAATCGCCTGGTGGTGAATCCTCCAAGTGGATTCAACTAACTCGTCTCGACTCTTTCTTGACAATAATATGTGGATCCGTGCGCGATACTCCTGCTTTCTTCCTTGCTTGCTTGGTTACCGACACGCAGTCGAAATGTAGTTATTTTCAGGTTAAGAGAGGAAGGTCACACGTCCACCTTCGTGGATTTTGAGACAGAGAGAGAGAGAGAGAGAGAAAGAGAGGACGGCGTGCAAGAGATGGATAAAAGAAGAGAAAAAGGAGAGAAAAAGATGAGGGAGGGAGAGAGATCGCTTCCAGGTCGCAGACGTTACGGAATTCCTCTCGACATCAATAGAGCATCGTGCACAAAGGGTGGGCCATTATTGTCGGGGCACTTCATAGGAGTTCCAGGTACAATATGAACTCTCGAGCCTTGGTGGAGGCATAAGTTACACCTGGTAGCTCCTCAATAACACATTACCTCCCCGGCAAAGAACGTAGTAATGGCTTCGGTCGTGGATTCGTCGTACCACTCGAACTTGCTCGTTCATTCTCCCTCTCGCCGTTTTGTTGGAGCACTGAAAGCATCTTTTTGTGGTATTTTCCTTCGCTTAGAAGCTCCTTGCCAACTATGAGAAACCCATGAGAATATAATTGGCACCAGGGCTACAGATATTCCCTCCCTTCCCTCTCCCCTCTCCTCCTTTGGTCGCCACGAACGAGCTCCTTCCCTGTTTCACCGCCGATAAATAAACCGATTGTTGTTCCATTCCAGCGGAATGTGTCGTTCCTTGGACACCGATTCTTCATACAGATTTAACAATAGGACGTTACAACAGGACGTTTGATTATCTGAAACCTCGATCGTTCAAATTTCGATTATCTAAATACAGTTCTAAATTCAAGCAAAGAACTGTCTTTCACTCACACCATGTGAAACTACTATCAAAAGAGAAAGAGTGGTGCTGGAATTAAAAAATAAATTAAATATTACCAAACGTTTTTAAAAACAGCGAAAATGTACAATTAGCTGTGTACGTAAGAGATATTATTAGAATTTGAAGATAACTTGAATAAGAGAAATTTTCGTCTGTATAGAAGCTTGAAAATAGCAAACGATGATAATTAGGTCAAACCGTGTATAAATGGATCTTGATCATTAATTCAAGAGGAAGTTCCAATAGAGGAAGCTTTACCAGAGATGTTGAAAGAGATGATGAAAATATCATAGCACCTATTGATTGTCAGACACGTATTCTTTCGTGTGATAAAACTACTTTAATAACTAGTCGATTTGTGACATTTCGACCTCCAGAATTTGTCAAATCCAACATTTAAAATCCCCGCTGTGGAGAATAACCCCTAAAATCCGAAATTATTTGTTTTTACGTGCATTTTATATTTTTCTCGCGAGAAAAAAAAAAAAAATAAATTAAAGCGGACATCCCGCGTGTTCTATGCATTTTTACGATTTCCATTTTCCACGTGCATATTTCACGCGCATTCCTTCCATATTCATGTTGAAGGAAAGCCAGTACTTTTTTTGCGAAACGCAAGAATCCGGAAAGAGTACAATGAAAGCCGCCCAGATAAGTGCACAACACACTGGCTACGTTATTAAAGTTCATGGAAGTAGGTCGACCCGGTAAATCAAGCAGAAATGGCGCACACCGGCGGTGTCCGCGAGAGACTCTCGCCCCTACGCGATACTGCAGATTTTCCACACTTTGGAGCTGCTTTTTCAAAACACGGAGGAGCGCAGAAGACGCTGGAAGTTTTCAGAATCTCGAGAGTGACGCGACAACGGCCGTAGCTTCCGTCCACTCGGGACACTTGCACGGTGTGCAAACACAGTGCACACCTTTAAATGCAGTACACACGACCCTTTGTGTGCACATCGCACTAGCACGTTTATCCACTTTGCTTCTTTCGAGTGAACAACCGCTTTCCAGTATTGTCTTACAGACTGTTCCGACAAGGGGAAGTAACGTGCGCCGCCATTGCATCTATCTATTGCTCGTTTACAAACACGTATACAAACGACTAAACATACGTGCACCGCGTGTTTATGCATATACACACCTATTGCGTCGAAATTATTTTTACAGGAAAAAAAAGTAAATTTGTTCCCTCACAAAATTCGACAAATGTTGGTGCAAGTGCCGACAGCAGAAGTAAAAAACCTAACCTAAATCGTCACAGCGGAAATTCGATCGAATCGTTGTTTCGTTGCTGAAGAAGATATTTCGAAGAGAGAAGAAAATAAGAATGGAAGAAACTGGTCGACTGTTTCGCGACAAAATTCGACAAATGTTGGTGTAAAATTTTTTTTACAAAGTACCTAACCTAAATCGTCACAGCGGAAATTCGATCGAATCGTTGTTTCGTTGCTGAAGAAGATATTTCGAAGAGAGAAGAAAATAAGGATGGAAGAAACTGATGGACTGTTTTCTTTAGCTTCGAGTAAAGACACGGTCTTCCTCTGTTAGGCAGACCGTAATGTCGAATAAACTCTCGAGCGGAGCATCGAGTGACTTCAGGCCCTCGTATATCCTTACGCGTCCCTTGCATGAAGACATTCCACGTGCACGCTTCAACCTTCCGGCAGTTTAAGTTTGCTATTCCCCCGCTAACCGCTGTGTCCGCACTCGACAAAAGATTTCAAGTAGATAACAAACTTACGGCACGTTAACGGAGCGTGATATGTAATTCGTAACGTCAGGGGAAAATTTCACGCAACTTGCGCACCTGAAATAACTTTTAAATTGTGTGTCTAACGAAGAATTGTTCAATGCAAAAGTTGCACGGTTTTAAGGAGTTTGGAATTTGAGAGGTTTCGAAATTTCCAAGGTCATCTTTATTTTCTTTTTCTTTTTTTTAATTCGGCCATATGCTTTTTTCGTCATAAATCGAAAGAATGTTAATCCTTTGCATTCGACTGTCCCCTATACTTAACTTTAGCTAACAGTTATAGTGGAATATAAGTATGGTATTGTGTGATGTAATATAATATAACACAACGACGATAAAATTTCAAAAGAACTTCTTGGGGACAGAGGCAGTCGTGAGTTAGCCGACACTCATTATCGTCGAATACAGTCGTCAAATTACTATTCGAACGATTCGAGAAAATTCACATGAATTTTTTGACAATCGATGGATGCAGGAAGTCGGTCACCAGGTGCCGATTAAACTCATTCCATCCGCGCAATTTGCGACTAACGCGGAAGATCGTTGAAAATACACCTCGCAGCGAGATGACATCGCCGTCGCGGCAGAATGACGCGGCTCAAATGCAACATTCTTCTGGACTTTTCAGCCATTTTGTCACGCTTCTTTCCCCCTTTCCAACAGAGAGTTTATAACGTGTTCTCCCTTTGACGACGCCAGTGCGTGTTCCCTCTGTGTGCATAACGCACCATTACGCTTATCCACTTTACTCGAGCACACTTCCGGTTTTGTCCCGCGGTTTTCTCTCCACTCAAAGTCACGGTAATAACAATTATTCATACTGACGGTTCGCGTCTGCGCGCGGTTTTTTTCGCTTTTCGTAATAAATACCAACGGACGGAAAACGCTCGATCAAACGCAAAGAAGAGAAAAGAGAAAACGTCAAAAATTCCTGCATCCGCTGAGGATCTCCTTTAACCAAACCTTCTTCCGGGACCAAACAGGTTCGCTCTAGAAATCTTGTTCTACAAGCTCGTACACGTATAATTTCTACCAACAAGCGTTTTCCATTTGCCAAAGTTCTCAAGTTCTTCTTGAGTTCGTAAAAGCTTAAATTGCACGCGTAAGAACTGTGAAGATTCTGGGGTGGGGGTTTATTTGGTGAACACGAAACAAGTTTTAAAAGATTATTCGATGTTTTCGAAACGGACAGTAGAGACAGGAGAGCAAGAAAATTTCGCGAGATGTTTTCGGTCAGATTTAATTAACATACGAATGGCGAAGGGGGCGCAAGAGAGTCGACGAAGGGGCGACAAGAAAAGGGGGCTTAATTTTGTCAGTTATGAGCACTAATGAAACTGTAGTTTGTGTTTCGACGTCACGCCATTGTTTCCGAGTTGCCGGTACGGCCTGAGGCCACTAAAAAGGGCCAAGGTAGGCCCATTGTCCCGCGAGTACGTGCTCCGCTGCTACCCTTAGGCTTTCCGCGTTGCTCGGAAACAATACAATCCTGCAAAATCGAGATAAAAAAAAAAAGGAAAAGGAAGAAAGCTGCGATAAACGTACAACCTCGCTCTGCAGCGAAAATATTTCCACCTGTTAACACGGAGCATTAGGATGATATTTCTTATTAACGGATCAAGGGAAATGCCAAAGGAGTAGAATTTTCTAGGTATTTTGTTCCATTTCTTTTTATAATACTTTCAATTCTTCTCTTTTTTTTTTAAGGGGGAAATAGTTGTAGCTTCGATGCTATATTAAAAGAGAAACGTTATACAAATGTTTGAATAACTTGAACTTGACAAACTTTTATTGTACTTCATTATTGTACTTTTATACTTAAAAAAAATTTTTACTATTATTCGTTCAATACATTATAATATATTCATATTCAATGTAAATATTCAAATATTCACTCTTTAATTGACGTTGATAGTATTGCGAATAAAAGTAATAAGATTACAATTTACGTATTTTGAATGAAAAAATTATTGAAACTGATGTGGAAATTTCAATGTCAAAGATTAAAGATAATACCGTTGAAACGTCAATATTATATATTCACGTGATGTGGCGTGTACTCAAAAAAAAAAAAAAAAGAATGTACATCAATTCCATACATGTACATCAAAAAATGTAGATACGTGGTATTTAAAAACAGTGTTCGTGATCTAATCTTCTTGCCATCTCTAATACCTGTATCATCGCCGTGCCAGTCTCGAAGGAAAACGAACTCAGGGACGAAGAAATTGAAAAAAAAAAGACATATTCAGTGAGTTAGTACATATGTGTATATATATATATCTAACCGTGTGTTACATAAGGAAACGCCATCTTGCACATTGGATCTCGATTGGATGCGCCAGCAGTTCGGTCCAGACGGGATTTTCTGAAAAGAATCTGCAATCGAAGGGACGATATCGTGTATCGTATATCGACTGCATTGAGCGTTGGCTTTACAAGAGGATTGCTGCTAAAATAATCTATCACGATAGCTCTAACCTTTCAACAATCCATGTTAACCAGTTCATACACTGAACTCTTCGGGAACGACTGGGTTGTCTGTTTGTATCCGACACATCTTGTTAAATCCGTGATTTATAAATCGAGACAATTATCTCAAGATGCTTAAGACGTGAGAATTTAATGACTTTATACCTTGTCTTAATTTAACGATAAATTATGATAGAAGCATCTAGACTAGGCTTCTAAATTTAAAAAGTTTAAATCACTTTATTTGATGTAACGCTACGTTTATATTTTGTATGGTGCGTTTAATGACAACGTTTCAACGACTGGTCATTCTTCGTTTTTCAAAGTTTAAACCTAACCTAAACCTTAAGATTATAAATACATTCGACTCGACTCTTGTGCAACAAAATGTCACACGTGTGCCTGAAAATAAATCACGCAATTTAGGATCAGACATTTTTCGCAATTCGGAAAGAAACAAGTCTGACTGGTCGTGAAACAATCTTGCAAAAAAAAAAAAAAAGCCGGCCGAAAGGTCAAACGCGGGCAAGATTGGCCGATGCATTCGGAAAGTTGATCAATCAAGAGCGTGACTGAACTGTAGGTTGCCGCGCGCAAGCAACTACTGTATGTACTAACATCGAGCAAAGCTGTCGAGTACGTGGAAGGATGATGAAACAGGCGAGCCATTCGATTTACGAAGGGGCCAAGCCAAGGGAAAATCGGCTGCTGCTGTCTCGAGAGCGCTCGTCCAATGATCATACGGAAGATCGGGCTTAGAGCCCGTTAGATGTTAATTGCTGATCAAAGAGTCAGCATCGACCAAAACTGGCTGCTCTGTCTTCCGTGCACTGTATCCCTCTCTCGCCCGATGTCTAGCTTTTCTGATTTCACCGAGGTTCCACAAGGTTGCAAGATCATCGAACAACTTTGTCAAACAAAATTGTCAAAGTATTTTGCGCCGACAACAGTTGTTCATTCTCTGTTTAACGTAGAACGAAGAAATCTATTTTTATGTAAAACTGCGATATATCGTATTTTCGAGCACTTTCGAAAAAGATTTGCTAATAAAGCTGCAGCGCGTATTTCCAAAGACTAAGAAGCAGTTTTCTGGCTGCCGTTTATGTATTTGCTCCTTTCATTTGTTGCTCTTGTTTCTGAGTTACACTCATTGCGTGCAAATACAGGCTGCATTTTACACTTGTGAAAACTGAGGTATACTAAATTTGCACACGTGATCATCGATCAGATTTATTATTCCACGATACATGAGAATTTCAATTTGAAAACTAATAATAATGTAGAAATTTCAATATTAAAATATTAAATTATGTAATTCACATTGCAAGAGAGCTTAAAAATTCTGTATGTTAATTAAGCATCAAAAGTTTCACGCGACAACGTGACGACGTATAAGTTATGTTTCTACCAGTTTCAAGTAAAGTACTCGACAGAGAGTCAGGCAATTTGCCAATATTACACGCAAGGACAAAAATTCTACTTTAACAAATCACATTTCAGTTACGGTCGACGAGAAAAAAATCGAAATCGATCTAGATTTAACAAATTTCTATACGAATAATACGCATGATAATTGAAAAAATACTCGACTGCTCGTATTATACTTTTTCAATGAAAAGTCCATTTCTTCCTGCGCACGTTAAAACAATGAGGCGCAGACAGTATTTCAAAACGATACAGGAAATGGATAAAATTTATTTTGCTCTCGTTGATCAATTTTTATTAAAACTGATTTCGACGCGCAGTTAAAACAGATGGAGTAACGAGAACAGTGCGTATAAAATTGATTAAACAAACGTTGACGAACGGAGTGGCTACGTGGGTCATAAACAGGGAACCAACCAGTAGTTTCGTGGGAACCAGTATTTTCAATTTAATTGAAATCGAACGAAAATCGCCGAAAACGAAAGTCATCGAAGTAAATAATTATTTCGAGAAAAAAAAAAAAAAGTTCCAAAAAATTTGATAATAAAATCTGAATCCTTTCGTTTGAAGTCGTTGGCAAAAAATTCCAAAAAAATCTTGCAAGAACTGCGCATAATGGCAGTACGTTTGAATTCCCTCGCATCATTCGACTGAATCAAATTTCGTAGTGGTAATAAGTAGTGTAGGTTGCGATCAATAACCACTATTCTGCGGAATGAAAGCGGTTGCTCGATCAACCACGAAATTTGATTACCTAAACTATCTCACGGGCCACACCTGAGTTAGTTTGGATAATCGAAATTCTATTCCGCTATTTACACGCGCCTAATGATTAACGCGCTTAATGACATTTCCAACAAAAATCTTAGCAATCCACAGACCGAAATAGTCTTGCGGGATTATTGTAAAGTACTTGCAATTTTGCACACATTTTTGAGCTTGTTGCAAGCATCACCAACGTGATCCGACCGTGTCGAATTATTTGTCAAAGTATTTTCTAAAAATACTGAAATGTCGTCTCGCAATTATGATAATTCCACAAAACCTTTGGAAACTTACATATCTGAAAGTTGACTGTTAGAAATAGTTGATCGGAATAGAAAAATAGAAGAGAGGAAAGATAACGACGGCTACGGGTGGACGAGAATGGTGTCGGTGGTGGCGATGGTAGGGCTGCTGGCGGGACGGGAAATCTAGAGGAATGGGAGATATGGCCGTGACCGCGTGGAATGCGTGGAATGTGGCCCGTCACGCCGGGGCAGAGCCACGGCAACCTACCACCGTCCTTTCGGTCCACTTCGATCCTTCGTTTCTTCCTCCTTACGCCCAAGTCGTCCGCGTTCACCTAAAATTGCATATCAATTTGCCACTGTTCCTTCATCACGCGCGCCATCTTCCACTAAATTTTTCTTCCCCCCCCCCTTTTTGTTTTTTTTTTGCTTTCACAAACGTGGAAACTATATTTTACCACTATATACGATGTATTTTATCAATATGCGTGTAGAAATAAATGTAAATACTTTAATTTTAAATGTTAATAATGTTTCACTCGAGCGTTTGTAGGTTTTGCGAATACAAGAAAAGTAAAATATGCGTACTGTTCTGTTACTTGTAATTATATATACAAATATTTTTACGTAATAATTTCAACGCACGCCCGTGTAATTCGAGTTTTCAATTGGAAAAGAACTCCACTTAAAAACCAGCTGGTCCGTAATGACACTCACAATCGGGTGAAACGTAAACCGCGATTAAGCAGGTGTACGTACCTCTTACGACAACAGCAGATCTATAATTTGACGAAGCATCTTTGGACAATCGAGCAAATTGCAAAGCTATTTGATTGCAAGGAAAATCAATCAAGGCATCTTGCACCTGCCTCCGTGGGTTACCAGTTAAAAAGAAGACGCTCGAAGCCACCTTTTCGAGGAGAAGCTCCTCCGTTATTAGATACTTTGTGATAAATTGCACGTTCAAGATTTTCAGAGACTTGTGAAACAAGATCTCTGTGCAACGTGCAAACAAAATACTTGCAATTTCAAGTATTTTTTAATAAATTATCGTCTTTTCTATGAGAAAAAAATTAAGTACACATTTACCGGTGAAAACGCAATTCATCGTAACTTTCTCAGCTCCGTCCTCGAAGCAAAATATCAAGTAAATTTTCGGAATATCCAATTTACAGGGATTACGAGATGTTTAAGTTTATTTACGAAACTTAAACTTCGTTCGAGTTTCTTCAAAGTTTGCATCGCGCAAATATATGTACTTTCTGCGTAATTTGGAAACTTGTGTTTATCGTGTCTACCTTTCGCGCAAACCTCTCTGGTCGAACTTCGGAGCTTCGGCAAACGAGGGGGGGGATAAACGACCGGCAAAATGCACGTTTCTTGCACGATTTGAACGTCGATGCTAATACTCTCTCTGCTGATGGATCGAGTCGTTTCTTCTCCGATTCGCCGAATTCGTCGTAACGCTCTGTTGAAAACCCGCATTATTCCCGTCGGTTCGACGAGAACGGTCACGGATGGCAACGGAGAGAGAGAGAGAGAGAGAGAGAGAGAGAGAGATCTAGAAAAAGATCTCGAACGATCTTGAGCAACGATTAGCGAAAGAAACCCGGATCTAATTGTACGAGTGTCGCGGAGGGTCCTTCGATGGCTCTTCCTCGAAGTCAACGTCCCGAGGAAGGAAGAAGGAGCGAGACGGAGAGAACGATGATTTCATCGCGCTTAAATTCGGAGCAGAGTCGGCCGTGGCACCGGGGCGGGGATCCTCGGGCCGTATTTTCGTTTGTCGGCCGGGATGGCCGGTCTTGCACCGCCTACAACGGGAATAAATTTTTCTCGATGACACGACCGCGCGTTCTCGTTGCCCCGCCGCCGAAACATCCATCTTTTTCCTCCCAAAAGCCCCTCACTCTCTATTCTACCAGCAGTAATTCGGATAGCTGACCTTTCAAAATCGTTTACCCGGAATCAGCTAACTACATTAGCGATCTCGGCTAATCGAGAAAGAGATTCGACGGGATAAATTGGCCTGGATTTATTCCCACGCTGCTGCTGGCTGGCGATATATGTAACTTTCTCCCATGACGATACTCTCTCTCTCTCTCTCTCTCCCCTCGATGGCCGCGTAAGTGAGCACCCGTTCACCGATTGCGTCACGCGGCCATTTTCTGATTCAGTCCCTTGCTCGAGAAATTTTCGGTAACCCCGTCGTCGCTCGCGCTCCAACCAGATTTCACACGCTTCTTTCGACAATTCATCGCATCTCGTAATTTTACTTCAGTTTGTTTCAGTGTTCTTTAACCTATTTGTAGCACAACTTGCATCGCACGACTTGAATTGTACATTGTATTTTGTCGAATTTCGGTGTATACATTTGTTATTCCGTATGAAGAATCAGAAGTCTCTCTGCGAGAGTGCAAGAGTGTATAATATTATGTGGATCCAGTAGTATTTTCCAATCAATGCAAATTACCTTTGATAAAGAACAATTTATGCTATGAAAATACCATTTTCCTTTTTGACAGAATCTTCGATCAGACAAAAGAGTTTGATTATTATATGGTCACATGTAGCAAAATAATTATTAAAATAATAACTGAAGCTATTATATAATAACAATAAAAACAACTAAAATTAAGATTGCATAAATTGAATCGTACATACCAACGTGTATTATAATTTATCAAATCTCGATTTATACTAATTACTACTGTTCTCTATTGATACTAATTAATTACAATGAAGAATGCGAGACATAGCACGTAACTCACAATTCAGTCACTCCAAGTTACTTTCGATTCAGAACAATTTATGCTATGAAAATACACTCTTTTCGACAAAATCAACAGAACATCATTATCACATGTATTGCCACTGTTATCAATTGTTAAAACAACTGAGACTATTAAAATTGCATTGCTATATAAATTATGAGAAACGACGATTAAACTGTTTCATTGATTGATAGTTTTAATAGCGAAAAGATATTTTCACGATACGAGCAATTACATTTTTGATAAATAAAACCATTTATCGATAAATACAAGATTCTTAATCGCCGCTCGCGAGTTACTCCGCGTTTCGAATTTATTGTTTATTGGTTAACGATTTATCGTTCGATGTGTCAATTTGTCACGCGCCGCGTATCCGCGTCCTCGCGCAAGGAAAGATCAGCCGACGTTTCGAGGACAGAATGACGGAATCGCGTAGGACTAAACAGCTACGAGGCACAGAGAGAAGCGCAAGCGGGAGGGAAACGTCGCGTTGGAGCGTAGCGTAGCGTCTTGCCGCAAGTTTGCCCCCTCGAGGGAGAACAAGCTGCCTGCATTGTCGCAAAAAGAAAAAAGGAAGAAAAAATAGAAAGTTAAAGCGTCTGGTATCTACACACGGTGACAATGTAGTTAACCACTCGTGATGAGAATCACGACCGGTGTCGGGGAAACGTCTCCTGGGTGAATGCAAAATACGCGAAGACGTTCTTTACCAGCCACTGGAGCTCTCCTACGCGTACGACGATATTTTTATTTTTGCCCCGTTTAGAACGTAACGCAACCGCGATGAAACTTTCACTGTGACACGAGGCTTTCGCCCGTTGGCTAGACGGGTGACGAGTCTCTGTTCAGCGCCTGTTCTCCACACGCGTTCGAAGAATGACCGAGAGAATGACTCTTCTCGTTTTGCTCTTTTGTGTCACGTTGTGTGACGTCGTTACGTATTATCGGGACGTAACTTTCCTCGCAAAGATGCCCGCGTATGCACGTCGTGGAAACCAAACGCGACGTGACTGTCGTTCTCTCTTGCACGTTAGAGCAAGGTTAGATGCCAATCTTTCATCGCATATTTTTAAATGGTAATGCATTCTGGTAACCAAAATTCTGTAACAAGTATGTACAGAGGTGGACGAAAATATTCAGACACTCGATGAAGAATTATTTATATTTTAAACTGTTCGAACTTCAATTTTTGTCAACCCTGAGTTTGCTTTTTTCAAAAATGTTTTCACATCGCGCAGCATGGACACTTTTGTCGTCGAAAGCTGTAAAACAGTCGCCTCCAAAATCACTGGAAAAAATTTTTTTCGTGACTAGATCTGTCACTTTACATCAACTCTTTAAAATTTGCTCTGCGACTTTCTTTCTCGCCATTTTTATCGAATCTCGAAAACTTTAGAGTCAAACGACAAAAACTGAAGAAATCCCACAATCTTGCCTAATGTTCAAAACTCAACAAAATGGCGGAAAGAAATCGTACAGCAAGTTTTAAGAGGAGACTTTCATCTTCGAGGCCATGGCAGACTCGCTGGTGAAGAAAATTTTCCAATGCTCTCAAAGAACGAAAGTGTCCTTGCTTTCCAACACTATAACGACGTGAAAACGTCTTTAAAAAAAAAAAACTCGATCGACTTCTTTCTTTACAAAGTTACAACGGTTGAAGCGTAGACAATTTTTTGTCATCCATACCTCTGCGCCTCGAGCGGAGGAAAAGTATCAAAGAGAAACAAACAGGTTACGCAATCTGCGAGATGTCGTTACGAAAGCATCCGCGATCGAAAGCAAACGTTTACGTTCGCAGATATGTATTCAAATAGGAAGCGACTCGTTGGTTCGTTCCACGATACGACGACGATCCTCCGGTGGTTTATCGCGTTTTCTTTCGCGTCTGCCTTTCGCGGTGAACGCGCGTGCGGTCAACGACGTAACTTATGTACAACACGTTCGTTGCCATTTCGCGGCGTGCGCTGCGAGCTGCGGGGGTTGCGAGGCGCGAGAGCAACTTATGAGACGGCGTGGCCCGACAGCAATTACACCGTTGCTCGTAATTGAAATATTTCGAAGCCAGGCGTCCACCTCGGCTAATTGTAAACCTGCAAATCATAAAATTATTCGGACGGACGGTCCGCAATCCAATTGGCCGCGGGAACCAATTTGCGGCGGATAAATCGTCTACCCCGTTTTTTATTACTTTCCGATCATTATATATTTTCTTTTTTTGACACGATTATACAAAATTATACCTTTTGATCTTGGGCCAGGGATAAAATTGCGATCCGAGATTGTCAGTTATTGCAGGGTCATTCTCAAAGTGTGAATCGCGTAACTAAATTTGAGGGTCGAGAAATTTAAAAAAGTATGAATATTTTTTGCTTCGTCTTTAGTTATAATCGCGTGTATGCCAGAGGATTCTTAAATCAGAGTGAATTTATTTATTTCTTTGCGATTTATTATCCGCAAATGTTTTAATTCATATATTTGGGCGTTTTAATTGGCTTGATACGATTGCCTTTGACTACTCGTTAATAATTAAATCGCGAATTGAACTTTAAATTTGAAATCAACAGATTTTCGGACAAATAATTCGCGTTTATAGTTCGCGTACGCGTGAAATCGATAATTTATTTCCTATATATTTCCGTTGTTAATGAAATGTACGCGCTCCTACCAAAAGCAAATGAGGGAGAAAAGGAGCAACTAACTAGGATCACGCGTCGCGTACGTAATTCCGTCTCAATCGCGCAGAGATTGAAGATTTTTAGCAACGTCGACTCAACGTCGGCGCGGGAGTAACAGAACGATGGGCAAAGGGACAGAAAAATAGACGGCTGGCTGGATGGAAGAACAAAACGAAAAG
>KQ435775.1:511050-524463 GCA_001276565.1 Melipona quadrifasciata | reverse complement strand
CTATCTGTCCACATCTGCTTTCTCTCAATGTCTTTTTTAACGAACGCACGACGCTTTTTCACGCCCGCTATCCGCCGCGGATTCTCCGCACGGACTTAAATAGAAACGCCGCGCGCCGCCTAACAGTTACACTCCCACGAGGATCAAATACTGTACTTCAGCAAGCTCTAGACTAATTAACGAAATGCATCTTTCGACATCTATCGAATTTCTTTCGATAGTAAGAAGGAGGTAGTTTCGTAACAAAAAGATCAAACTTTTTGAAAAAGGGAAAATAAAATTTTCTGGAGGTATACGAGGTATGGGAGTGGGTAAAATTGGATATCTGTTAAAAAACGTGTAAAATCCAATGCAGTTATAAAAAATTTTTACTTTTATTAGTCAAAGAATAGTAAAAACAAATATCTGTAACAATTTTAACAAACACAGAGTTATTCTATTTGGTTTGTCTTTAAGAAAAATTATGTTAATTAAAAACATTTATCGTATTTATAAACAGTTTGAATTGTTTTAACATATAATTAATTAACAGAACAAAACTCTCAAATGGAATATTCATCTTGCTCTTCGCCACTCGTATCATACATGTCCGTTTCTGCTCCACAGCCAAACTACCTAGTTTTCCCTCAAATGCATTGATTTACTAAACGATAAATATCAGTACGAGATAGAAAGGTGAAAGAAGTGTCAGAATACTCGATAAAGACTATAGAATACAGATATCACTTACCTGAATGGATTCTTGAATGTGAAAACACTAAAAAACAATCACTCGCACAACATTGAAACTCTTCAAGTTCTTCAAGAAATTTTTAACTCTGTCTGCACGGAACATTACGATGTTTGCTCTGAAACTTATTGTCATAGAATCCACCTGGTTTTATTTAATTTTTCCCTACTCCGCACAAAAACTAAAACACAAAAAGAAATTTGGCGTCAGACCGCGAAAAGTTAACATCTTCTTTCTTCTTTGCGTCAAACTAGACACCGAACTCGATTCCGGGTCTACGGCCGACCCACAACTTCACAAACGTTCTCGGGCCTATTACGAACGAGGATGAGCCAAAGAGTATCTCTCAGCAGAGCACGCCAAGCAGCGACGAGAGCAACTCACCAACGGAACTGAACTCGTACAAGAGACTAACGGACAAGCCACCTCTGATAAAGCGGCTGGCGATGGGTTTGACAGGTGGACGTGACGTTCTTGGACTGAACGGTGAGGATGACAGCTGCCCCCTCGTCAGTGGTAGCAGCACACCGACCAGCCCATCAAACAGGCCGCATTCCGGTGGTTATATAAACGAGGCGATCATCGACTCGGAGGGCACGAGGCCGGCCTACAACAAGATACCCCCGTCCGAGAGCCTCGATAACACCATCAACGCGTCCATTACCGCGAAAAACTTCAACATTGAGAACAACAGGTAATCTCGCGAGCAGAAACGTCCTCTTTCGAAGGATGATCTACTCCTACTTTATTGACAGAGAATGAAACGCGCAACGACAACAAACCTGACAACGAACCGCGTCTGTTTTAACTACGAAAATTTACAGGATAGGACACAACTCACCGAGCTCTGGTACGGAAACAGAATTCAAGTCGAAGAGAAGATCTCAAATTAGCACGTCGAGCAGTTCGGTACCTGCCGATGGAAGCACACACGGCTCGACACCAACTCCGCCGCCTCTTCCTGAAAGAACGGACAGTTTGAATAATCGCAGTGAAGAAGCGGAACTGCGCAAAGCTCCCTGGTTCCAGGCTGGAATACCGAGGTTCCTAATACTTTTATTCTTTGTTAATTTTATATCTTGAACGTTTGATCTTCAATAATTCAATAATACGCGATTACAATTATAATTGCAAATATTCACTAACTAATAAGCAGGAATAACTGCGGACTTTTATGGAAATTTATATAAATTTTCATATCTATTCGAACTTAGACTCTTACAAATCCTATGTAAATATATGTAAAAAATTCACGCCCCTTCACGAATCACGTGACCCAAATCAACCAATCGCTAATTTTCGTTGCATCAGCGTCTTTCAGTGACAATATGTAAATTCTATAAATCCGTAGTCTTAAACTTAAGAAATTTGTTTCATTTGCCAAATATTGTACAAGCGACGCGAAAGTTAGATTGCGTTGTGAAAATCGCAACGTGGAATGTTACATTGAGATAGAGAATATACTTACAGTTTACTAGCAAGGAACTAACATTCGTAAATAATTTCATTTAAAAAAAAAAAGCTACTAATTTATATTGCATTTTCACAGTTGTGGTCATTTATGATTCCAGGGAAATAACGCTAGAAGTGTTGAGCCAAGAGCCGGAAGGAGCCTTCATGGTGCGAGAGAGCACCAGTAAACCCGGATGTTATGCCCTTTCGCTTCGAGTGCCGCGCGAATTCCAACCAAGCGGAATAGCCCATTATCTCATAATGCGTACGAACAAAGGCTACAAAATCAAGGTAAATCTCTCTCGCCGAGTCTTCGCGAGCGACGGTCTTCCTTGTGAAAGTCTTTAAACCGTCTACGAAGCCGTCTGCGCTTAAATAGAGTAATTAACACTTTCGCTTTAACGGTTTAATTTCATTCTTTGCAATTATAATTTATTTCACTGCGTGCGAGACAGTCTACCAATTAATTGATCGTTTTCGCGCGAAGCGAAAGCGATTAAAGCACTTTTCGTTGTGCATGTAACTTTTCATAAAACGCAACGATATTCCTTGTACTCGTCGAAGAAGAAACTACGAACCTATCCCGATTGACCAATCGATTACAATTACAATGCAAATTAATTACTTCAGGATAAAATTAATAGAAAAATGTCACACCACACAGTTTTCAGAGTAATTTTATTTCTAATCGAATCGTCAAACCTTCTCTATTCGATCGCAGTCAACTTAAATTAAATTTCCTACATAACGTGGGACAACAAAATTTTTGTACCGTGGTCTTTCAAAATTTTCTTCCGAGCATGAAAGGACACCGTTAAAGAAGCGTTCGCATAACTCGAAGCCGCTTTGAACGCGCAAATGTTAATCACGAACGAGTAATATCGCGTTTGGACCGAAGCATTCAGATCTGAAATATAATGGAGACATTGTGCAACTACAAAGCCACTCCGGCCGCGTATTTTGCCATTTGGCCACGCGTATTTAAATGTCCGGACCTCCCTTGTAGGATAAATTAAATGGGTCCGTGGACTTTGATAATCTCCGAAACGAGTATAAATGAGTTTTGTTGGATGTACCGTAGGGAAATCAAAACTCCCTCCCACTCTTTCATCCGGAATTGCATTGCCGTAGCAACACGCGATGAGATTCGAACGTGTATGGCAGATGATAATTTTGACGTACGGTATGTTTGTCATTCGGTCTGCCTCGTAGATAAACAGTATATTACATAGGGACGAATTGTACGTTGCACGAAAATTTATTTGTACCTGCAATATGGGCGTATTTTTTAACAGTCGTCAATAACTAACGTTAAATCGTTACTACTGCTTGTGTCATACGATTGTAATGATTAATAATTACCACGACCTCGTGGATACTTTAGATAGTTTAACGAGAAAAATTTAGTATTGAAAATTAGCGAAATTTTTTTTCGTTCCATCCCGCCATTCCTTTCGTTCCATACACACCTGTATATATTTTAAATTTCCTCAAATTATTGTCAGATTGTCTTTAGTGTTAACAAGACAAACACACGCTTTTATATTTATAAAATAAAATACAATAACCGCACAGTAATTCTATTTCAACTCTATTTTGTTCGTTTGCAGGGTTTTACGAAGGAATTCACAACTTTGACCGCTCTAATTACTCACCATTCGGTGATGCCGGAATTACTGCCATGCCCGTTGTCGTTAAGTCGATACAACCCCAGCTTTGTGAAAAGCGATTCCAACAAAGACTTCGCGGACATCGATTCGGACCCCGATTACAATACTTTAGCCGACTTCCGTAAAATGATGGCTGACCTGAACGTCTAGAATAAAGCCCTGCTCGCAATCAGGACGATCTGGAAAAATCGATACTTTCACCGACCCAGCTGAAGCGAATTCGTTTCGAGAGACTACTAAACAAGAAAAATACTGAAACGCGCTTTGCGAATAGAAGATCGCTTAAACGCGAGTGCAGGCACCAAGAATTCACGAAATCGTTGAAATGTGTTTCTCTCATCGTCGTAAATCGTGTTCATTAACGAGTAAAACATTAATAAAATTAATAAAAAAGACACGATCGATCAACTTGTTGTAACCATCTATCGCACGCTCGAGAGTGAAGGAGAGGAGATCGTACACTTGAGTGGCGTTGAGATTCTGACGTTCTCGCGGTGATATGTAATCGTAAGTCATCGATAGTGATAGGAAACATAGCGTAAGTAATTTAATGAGAACGCCATTCATGGAAGTAAGATTCAGCGAATCAAAAGTCGGAGGACGCACAACAGGGAAACTGTTTTCCTTATATTTTATAGATTGATCCACAGGGTTTCTGTTCAATTCGTGAAAAACTGTCGACATAGATTTTACTCGATTAAATTGTTAACAGTCCACGAACGTTACTGTACGTGTTGATACAAGTCTAACGCCAACACTGCGATAGAAAGTTTCTTGAAAGATAACTAGTTTGCAGCATTTTTCACGAGCTAGCTTATATGTCGATCGAATAAAAGTTGTCGCAAAAGATGAGACACCCAAGTGTATTTTTCAATATTAATGCAAATGTCTTTTGAATGGTTTCTTTGTTTCGAACAAATGTGCGAAATCTTATGATGTTAAATTTAGTTTAAAAATCAAAGATTATTTGACAGCGTTGGATTATTCAACAGTGATAATGAAGTGGAAGCAAGGAAATGATAAAATTAAAAAAAAAAAAAAAAATAGGCAACCAAAAACATCAAAAGAATTAAGAATCGAAGTAACTTTTAATCAGTTGAATATAAGGCAGCGCAATGAGATTTTTCATAATTTTCAATCGATTAAAAGGAAAGACTTTAAACACTTTGAAGACTTTGCCACTAACACTCCACGCGGTTAAATAGTGTTTTACAAGATTAATGTAAAAATGTGTTTATATGTATATAAATTATAATTATTGTTATACAATACTACTCATATTTAATTAAATAACATTGACGGCAGTTAGGAGGGACTATAAAACAATGACAACAGAACTTTGAAACTGACGGGGAAACGTAATTTTACACTGATAATTTAGTTGCTCGACTCACCTAGTCTTGTACAGAATTTATGCGCGCATAGTTGATATTTAAAAAAAAGAGAAAAAGACACAAAATGAACAGTTATATAACCTTACGTGTGTATTAACCAACATACATAATTGATAAATAAACTAAACCGAAAACTATGTGCCGCTTTTTATACGCTCAACAATGTAAAATTTTAAGAAAACATTTCAATAGAACACTTACTTTTCGATTTCTTTCGTTACATATGAAATAACAAGAAATAACAAATCTAATTAAGCACCATCGAATTCATCGAACGATACAGACACGTTAGACCAGATTTTACAAAAGACAAACCGTCGTCGATTCATCTTACAAACGTAAAGTATAAGCGAGAGTCCCGCGATAAATGATAAATGATAAAATAGTATTTTAATAAGAAGTTTACTCGCGTTCAAATATCTGGTACTAAATTAAATACAAATACCCTCTCTACCATGCTAGCATTTACGTATAAAATCGATAAATGTGTCTTGTATTCATTTATTTAAACCGTATCAACCGAAGGAAATGTAACATCTGTATCTGCGGACTTGAAAATATAAAATAGGCAAAAATACGAAGACTAAAAATTAAAAACAACACTTACATCATGTATTGTCACCTCTGACAAAAACATGAAATGAGACTTCAGCATGATTTTTAGCTAGTTTATGGACATTTATTGTACTTTGACGTTGAGAAGATACAGAATGATCTTCGTATTGCCAAATTGATAAACATTTACTAAGATAAATGCGCAAAGAAAATAGAAGAAAATTAATAAATCGTTGTAAGCTACGCTAAACGAGACATTAATCACTGCTTGAAGTTTGTAACGTTTTACGAATTATTATAGCAATGCGTTGTATAATTTCAATAAAATTATTTATTACAATAAATATTGGACGTCTTAATCTATTTTAGTCCACAATATTTTTTATCCATAAAAAGTATTATCCATTAGTAATGGAATCAATTTTATTTTGAAAGCCAAATGATTAATGCTTAAATATAGCATACAAAGAGAATAATTTTCTTAATAATTGATTCAAAATAATAGAATGTAGTTCTATTCTCTCTTTATTTTAATCAATATAAAAAATTTTAATGCTATATTACATAATTGTACGTTATACCTTTTGCTGTACAACATGTCTACTTCTTTCCGAAACAAAAGGTACCGCTCCTTTTTTAGAATGAGCACGTTTATTGGCTTCCCTAAAATAAAATAAATAAATATATAATAAAAGCGTCTTAAAAATCAATGTAAAGACATAATTTAAATATTTTAGATCTTCATACGTACTTTCGATTAATTTTCTCTCGAATTGTACGTAATTCAGCCTTTGCATTGTAAATATATTTTGGAACTTGTCTATGTCGAGAAATTCGTTTAATTTGAGGATGTGCAGCAAACTTTTCTTTCAAAGCTTCACTGTAATTTAACGCTGCTTTTTCTCTGGGTCTCAACTATGATTATACATTTCATAAATTTTAAAATGCTGTGCAAAATCGGAAAATACAATGTATAACTGGGAATAATTACATACCACACCCAATTTTTCCGATGCCCTTGCTTTCCACAAACGAATATTCATTTCATCACTGCCACTAATAATGTATTTATTATCAAGCGACCATCCCATACACGTTAATCTCTGCATGCGTCTTGTATGATAAACTTCTCGAGAATGACCTTTATTTACTTCAAAAATGCGAATAGATTTGTCGTAGCTACCAGACACAAATTCTTTACCAGTTGGTGAGTAATCCACATCAATTACAGCTTCTACATGATCCATATGTACATTTACTGGTGTTCTCAACTTACGAATGTCATAAGTATAGAGACTAGAATAATAAAATAGAAAAATAAATTATGCTTGACTCTTTTCTGCAATCTTAAATTTCAAACGATGGGATATAATATATATTTTACTTGTAGTCTTCATTGGCACACGTGAAAGTAATAGCCTCCATAGGATTCCAGGACAATTTATTAGTTCTTAATCTCATAAATACTTTCTGCAAAGGGCCTGCTTCTCTGGCATCATATAAAATTATACTACGATCACTTGCACAGGTAGCTATAAAATTTATGTATATTACAATATTGAAATATGATCATTACTAAATGTAATAACCAATCTTACCAAATAAATTAGATTGGACAGGATTGTATTTAATATCGTATAAACTGTCAACACCCCATTTAAATGTTCGAATTGGTTCATTTCTAGTCTCTTCCCATAAATCACATACTTCACCACATGTTGCAAATATTGGCTGAGTTTGATGATGTGAAATTCCAGTTATTATAGTCTATAAAATAATATTCAGATATTACGAGTTGGTACATAGCAAAGTAACATTTATTTTCTTCTTATTTTTGATATCCTACTTTACTAATGACTGTATTTATAGGTTCATTTTGACTGAGCGACGAATTTTCCAACTTCCAAGTTTTAATAGTTTTATCATCGCCGACAGAGATAAAATTTTCACCACTTTGGCTAAGTACAATTCCACGTATTATACCATCATGCGCCAAAAAGTTCGATATACACGTTCTATGTGCAAGATTCCATATTCTTATTTCTCCGTCAAAAGCTCCACTAAGTACAGTAGACAACTGAGAAGGATGTTTACATAAACAAGACACGCCATCCTTATGGCCTTCTAAACATCCTACGAAAGGTTTCGCAAATATTCTTTCCAACTTTACTGAATTTAAAGCCCTTGTATACTCTCTTGCTGCTTCGAAAGGATGTAACGCTGGATCATAATTCCTAGGTACTACAATGTAAAAGATTAGTTGTTAATCCATTTGCAAAAAACGTTACAAATGACATTACAGAGATATATAGAAATGTTAATTTACCATTCATCATATTTCATTGAAACGTCATATTAGAAATATGTCATAGACAAAACTAACCTTTATGTATGTCACGTTTTGTTTCTCTCAAATATTCATCTGGATTCCTTGTTAAAACTTTTACTTTCATTTTGTAGATACTTTAATTAAATCAAATTTTAATCAATGCATAAATAACTGTTTTATTACAATGTCTTGCACATTCAGGGGTTAAATAAAATACTTAGATATATTCCACGTGACTTCGAAACATTCCATGTGACAGTTGTAGTCTAGTAACGACTATAGTTAGTATGTTATATGTTAGTATATTAGTATATAGTTAATTAACTATAGTTAATCAAGTCATGGTCAAAATTGACGTGTATGACGAGCAATCTACAATTAGTAATTTAATTTAATTGTGACTTGATATATATACATATATATATTGGTGATGCACACATACACACACCATTATATATATATGTATATATATATATAACAACATAGTCACTACTATCTTAGGTTAGTAGTAAACGAATAAAGCAGGACGTTGGTTTATGAATATCACTAAATTGTTAAAAGTAAGTAATCAATGTTTTTGAACTGTCATAGTTTTTAAATTAAAACAATTGCATAAACTTCAAAACACGAAATAATAAATATTAAATAATTTTGATTGATTACTATAATAAATAGTGTAGAATGATAAAATACAAATCAATCCATCTTATAATATAATTCAACAAGGTCAAACTGTTATTGAAATACACATGATTATTCTATTTTAGAATATAATTTAGTCATATGTACGAAAAGTATTGTAAAAATTATTAAAAATATTTGCACGAGTATTTAGCGCAAAACAATGACATTTTGAGGTATTTTTAAATTTTATGATATATTTTACATCCTAACATTTTTTGGAAATAAATTGAAAAATTCTGTGAAAATACATATAAACACTATGTTATTTTAAGATTTGGATCTTTTAGCATTTGAACATTCTAATGTTTATATTTACTTAATTATTATACTTTATCAATATATTATTTTATGAATCAAATAATGTGTTGTAATGTTACAATTTTATGAATTAATTCAATTCGTTGTAATATTATGGTTTTATAAATTTTTATGTAATATCTTGTACATTTTTAAAAATTATATTATTAATAGTACTAATATGATTTAGGTGTTATCAATTAATATTTCATTATTTGCTTCCTGTAATTATATAAGCTAAATTCCTATATGTAACAGTGCTAATAAATAACACTGTTATAAAATTGTTAATATTTGTAGGATGTTCTGTATAAGATTAACAAAGCAGTTTAAATTATTAAGGACAAGGCAATTACATTTGACCTCTATCAATGTAAAAAATGAAAATAAAGTTGCTAGTGAAACATCTAAAACTGCTGAAACATCACAATCTACAGTTGACAAGGAAAAGGTTGACTTTGTAACAGGTACAAGTTATTTCTAACTTCAGTATCCTTAAATAGAATATTATTTTAATCAAAAGAATTATTTTAATTAGAGTGTATGAAAAAATTTTGCTTAGGACCACCTATGCACGCTGTATCTAATATAGATAAAAGAATATTGGTTTGGGTCAAAAGATATCCCAGTATTGATCAGGTACCAGATTATGTCTCGTGAGTTTTATATTTGAAATAACAGTTCCAAAATAATGTCACTTCTAGGATTAAATATACTAAATATTTCTTGTTTTGATTATTTAGTTATCAATGTATACAACATGCACATACTAAGGCAAGAATTCGTATAAGTTTTATCTTGTTATTTGTTGGAATACTTATCTGTATTTCAGCTATAATGTCTGGAAAAAGAGAAGTTGCTAGTGGAAAAAATATAGCAACAGAAAGATTGAAATGGTACATGGAGGTAAAGAAAAAAGCTGAGGAAGAAAAACAAAATGCTGAAAAAGTACAATAATGTTTCACTTGCTAATACATAACGATTAAATTTTTTTTAGTAACATTTGGAACATTTTCTTCTAATAAGTTGTTTTTTTTTTTTTATCATTTTCTAATGCTATTTGTTCTCATGTTACAAATGATAGTTTGATGCAATAAATATTGCTTCAATAACATGATTCAAGATGTGTAAATTATGTATGTCACATGTTACTTTAATAATTTAATATATTTTTGTAATAAATGCAAATTAAATCATGTAATTTTAAAATATTAAAATTGAATACTCTATATAAAGATATTATATTAAACGAAAAAACAGATTTAAAAACATTTTAAAGTTTCTCTATTCAATATATATAACCTGTGTACAAAAAATCATAACAAATAAACAAGATAGTACTACATAAATGCAGTAACTAGATATATTTGTAATTAAATTTACAATCATACAAAAAGGTGATACTCAAAGTATTTTCAAAATTAATAACAATATTAAATTTCTATATTATTTGGCGGTTTGTAAAAGCTACGGCATTTCTTATAGTAAACATCAACTGTATGATCCTTCACAACTTCTTCTATGTTTAACTCTGCTTGCAATAATCGCACAGTATTTTGTTCTTTCCTTAATGATTTGAGAAGTTGCGGACTATCATTGCCATTGTCCCTCTCAAGTTTTAATTGCTTCACTTTTTCTCTTGATGCATTTAAACATCTCGTAATGGCCAATTCTCTTGTTTTATGGCCCGTTTGAATTTGTTCATATAAATCTTTACATCTCTCATTAGGGTCAGTTTGCCCTTTAAATGATTCTGTTGGAAGTATAGTATTTAGCATATAAATGATTTTGTCATCGAGTTGCCGCATCTTTTTTAGCGCATCCTGAAACAAAAATCATTTCGTTGAACAATACCACGCGTTACTTTCGAAAGTACTGTGCTGCAAGATAATTCATTTCAATTTAAACCTTCTAATCACTTTTTCATTGTCATGTTTTGTACATACAAAACGTGTCGATTATTGCTTAATAATTAACTCAGGCGGACAAGTCTGTTTTATAAATTGTAAGTAGAATTTTTTATTTAATTAAATTTAGTTTTGTCCCTAATAACTTTACAGGATCTCTCAATTATCAAAAATGCCATTTACCGTGTGAAATATTATGTAAATTGCTATATAACCTTAATTATTTCTTTAATGTATCACATGTAGTTTTCTAAAAATGTACAATTTGGCATGTACGTATAATTGGAATAATTGAAGTACATAATTCGAAATGCAGTCCACTTTAAATAATGTTTCATTTATTTAAAAAAAAAATACCTGGAACTCTAAAAAGTCTCCACATCCTACACCTATAGTTGCCATTTTTCTAATACGGAACCTGCTCGTTGAGTTCAAGTAACGTGTGTACAACCATGAAAAAAATGTAGAGTAGATCTGTTACCTTGCGAGATTTATCGTGACATGTGTAGATTTTGCAAGCTTTATTTAAGAATTTCGTAGATCAGACACACTGAAAACAGAAAACTGAAAGTTTAATTTGAACAATTTTGGCAATTACGAAAATTCATCGCCTTAATTTATTTTGCAAATGAAAATTTGATCAATTTATGAACCCTGGAATAGTGGTTCGCGCCATGTGGCACTGATATCTCTGTCCTTGTTGCACATTATTCCACACCTCGATGGTGCTACCACCTATACACCTTTTAGATTTAGCAGAAACTAAAAGGATAGAAAGAAAAAATCCGATAAATCCGATAGTACGTGTACAGGTCGCCGTCGGTAATTGACCAACGGTGCCTTGTGCGTGGCAACACCGACTTTGTCGGTGTAGCGGCGCGCGCATTTTTTAAATGAGCGGAACAACGGCGACAGCAAAAAAAGATGGAAGAAAATAAAAGAATAATAAATATATTACAGTTTATAAAAAGGTCGTCAAAGCAAGCACTCGGGAAATCATATTATTGTATATAAATTAAAAAAAATAATAGTTGTTGTGTTGATAATAAACCTTGTAATATTATATACGACAGACAGTAATATCGATTAGTTTCACCATTTCTAGCGTTTCGGTATCTATGAATCGATAAAATTTTGTTTGTTTACACTTGAAATGTAAACAAACAAACAGAAAACGCAAACAAACAAGGGAAAACATGAACAAACGAACAAAGGAAATTTTATAAACAGTGGCAGATTCTCAAAAATTTGACGTCGTGTGTCAGCCAATGGACGTCCGAGTTTTAAACTTACAAATAATTTAATCACGAGTAGGGCTATTTTTCGAGATGAAACGTTTCGAATTTGTAGAAATTTTATTTCAAACGATTATATTATAAGTATAGGAATCATTTTTTCTTTTCTTTTCTCGTTACATCAAAGGTTTACACTGAACCCTAAATTTTGCAAATCCTTTGCCATTGATGCCATAGCTTCTGCAGACAAAGGTTGCTGAGGCACACGTGGAGGACCTGGATTGATGTTTGTCAACAGAGACATTGCTGCTTTCATAGTCTCTATAAAAGTTCCTGTAACGTATGTACGATTGTAATAAGTTAAAATTAATACATATTTCTGAATGCTATTAAGCCACTTAGCATCAAAGTAAAAGATTTAATTAATATGTATTGATTATTAATTATTAAATTAATAAGTATAAAGATTCTCTATAGGCACAAGTAATTAATGAGAAATTCTGTTAAAGAATGATAAAAAAAATGCGTTTAAGTTTTTCATTAATTATTCGGTAGTTTAGTAATATTCCAAGATGTGAAGAGAGATGTTCAATTAATCTTGTACCATATTTGCCTATAGTCGTCAAAACGTTTGTCAAACGTTGTTGAGTTTCTCTTGCTTTCAAGAGATTTCCTGCGTTTCCGGCTGTAAACGCTTCGACCGTGAGTTCCGGAAACATGCTTAGGCTTGTTATTATAAAAGAATTCATCCCTATTGCACAAGCAGCGTCCATTAATTGAAACAAATGCAATAATAATAATTTTCTCACTGGTAATTAATTACGAGTCACGGCAGGCTGATTTATTACGTAATTTTCAATGTTGAAAATCGTGCGATTAGTTTACACAAACTAACAACATTCGAATATTGTATACGACACAGCGAATTCACTAAATTTGTTTTCTTAGTGTCGTCAACATTATTCACGAAAATTGACGAACATAATAATTGAATTGAATACCTCGTTATTCCCAAGGAATACAACGAATCTGTTGTTATTGGCGCGTAAAGCTCGAGCACCTTCCTGCAAGTTGGGACTTGTGAATTTTATCCCCACGAACGTTGGAATCTCCTCGTTGAGAGATTCGAGAAACTCGCCCATATGTACTGAAAAATCGCC
>KQ435775.1:483481-497842 GCA_001276565.1 Melipona quadrifasciata | reverse complement strand
GCCTGCGCCTGCAACGGCCGTTCCGTCGGGTCCAGTACACGCTGCGTCGGAAGTTCCTCCCTGTCCCTTTTCTCCCAGCCGCGGGACACCTCCTCCACCAATATGTACTCGTCCACGCGGTCCGCCGTTATTCCAGCTTTCTGTAGAGCCTGCAGCATCACCTCCTGCGTCGTGCTCTCCTGCGTCACTTTCAATATGGTGTACGGCTCGTCCGGTATCACGTGATAAACCATCAGGAAGAACATTCGCCTCTTGAGCGTCACACCGCCAAGCCCAGGGTCGACCGTGGTCAATTTCTCCGGTTCCTTTCCCGACGAGGGCCGCTTCGACGACTCCTTGTGATCGCGGCAGCACGTGTTGTAGTCGAGGCTTTCCTCCTCCAAACGGGAGTAGATGAAAAGCGTGGACAGGGCGAGAGGTTTGTTCTTGCAGGAACGCAAACGCACGTGCCTGTAGCCGGGCTTCAGGCATTTCAACGGGATGACCCTCTGGGCGATCAGGTGGTGGGAACTTGCCTCGACGATGCCGAAACGGAGAAACGCCAAATCCTTGAACATTACTTGAAAGCAAAATTTCTCGTTCCAAATGGGATTCAACGCGTTGTTCTGGATCACTTTTGTCTTGTGCTTGGCGCAATCGATCGGGATGCCGACCAGCTCCACTTCGACGTACGTGCTCGCGACGAAATTCGTCGGGGAGACGTACTGACCGGAAACTATCGAGAGCGTCAGGTGCGCCGAATGTAGTCCGTCGAATTCTTTGTCCCACGGATTGAAGCGTCTGCAATTATTTCGATTCGTTCGTTTACGTTTTTCCACATAATACGTGCGTGTATGTAATATAGAAAAGAATCCTGCATATCCGTACCTGTACATCATGTGCCCCTTGTCCCACATGACCGAAGGTTTCCTAACGTATCCACACTGGCCATTTTGCTCGAACATGGCAGCGTTCAAATTCAAGCCGGCGTCGTCGGTTTGGTAATTCAACGCCACCATTTGGATACCGAAAGCCCAGAAAATCACCGGGTTGAAATTTGTCGAATCGATGCGCATCCCAGCCGGATACGTTCGTATCAGTTGGGTCTCTGCGTGGGCGACAACCCCTAGAGGCTGCTTTCTGCAAATCTTTTTCGCTGTACTTTCGTTCAAGGAGGAACACTGGAAGCAGGCTGGAACTCCACGCGTGAATCTGATACGAACATTTCGAACGTTTTATTTTTCCAGATAAATTTGCGTTCATTTTAGACTGTTTTAGATTGTTTTAGATTGTTTTAGACTAGGTCGATAAGACCGGGCGATTTTTCCCAAATAGTTGACTGTAGGCATTGTGAAATGTCAATGACTAACTCGGTTCAGAGGACATTTCAAGCTTGCTTTTCTCAAAAAATTGTGTGCAAATTGGTCAAGTGTTAATTCAAAAATGGAAAATCGAAACGAGCATTTTCGACACATTTTGTTGTTTTGTTTTGAAAAAGGAGAGAAATGCGACGCAAGCGCGTAAAATGGATCGTTTGCAGTAACATCGAGCGTAAAAATATCGTGGAGTGAGCGTGACAAACCGGTCCAAAACACTTCGAAAACAGAGATTATTGGAAAGGCATTGTTTTTTGAACTGCTTCCAATAATTAATTCGGGTGTGTACCATCGACAACAACTAGATGACTTATGCCATTTGTCAAAAACCAGAAATCCAGAATTAATGAATCGCAAAGGAGGAAGACTCGTCATTGAAGAAATTGCCACATCCTCCAGACATTGCACCATCAGACTTTCACTTGTTTCGCTCTCATCAGAATTCTTTAAGCGTTCTCAAAAGACCAGAACTTTTTCGAAACTGCCAGAAAAATGGCCAAAGAACAATGGATCAAAATGGTCAATACAATTTGTTAAATAAATTTGAAGAATTCGTTATATCGAAAAGTTTTATATTATTTGCTTGGAAAAGAAAAACCGCACGGACTTGTCAGAGCCAAGAAAAATCAAGTTTCACTCAATGGGGAAACAAACCTGAAGAGATTTTCGATATTGCTGCCGCCGCTTGCGAGCGAGGCCGACGTCGACAGAGACTGGGGAGATCCGGAAGATGCACCGATGCTGGTCGCTCCAATTCCGGCGATGCTGTGCCTCTGAACTGGCCCGGTGTGCGGCTGATGACGCACCTTGCCGGTGCTGGTCGTTCCCGGTGTTGTGTTCAGCCCGCGGAATTTAATAGCTTGCAGGTAAATCACCAGGTCGGAGAGTTCCTTGGCAATTTGGCTACTCTGTTTCTGCGACTTGTCGTCGACCGCGGAGTCGGACTTTAATCGACCGTGCGGCACCTGCGTTCCACCCAAATACCTTTCGTAGCTGGAAATTGAGTTATCTGCAAAGTAAAACTTTCGCGTTAGCTTCTCCTCCGTTGATTAAGCAAGTAATTAGTTAACTTCTTGCGCTCGATAGTTCCCGGATTAGTTTCTAGGCACGATGCCTTTTACGTGGCCATGTAAGTTAGGTATTGCAACAACTAACGTCGTTCCGTTCGCTTTTGTCCCCGAAACGCGGTTAAAGAGTTATTTGTAATTATTCGCGGGGAGGGTTTTCTCCGTCTCGGAGACAAGGCAAGAAAGTTTCGCTTCGTCAACGAACTAAATTAGAAACGGACGAAATAATACACAGCCGTCCGGGTATTTGGGTCAAGCCACGGATTGAGAAAGATTAACATCGACAATATTTTCCGGAGGAATTCCGAGTTTGCAGTGGATATTAATAAAAGTTTTCTTCTTGCATCATAAATGGATAAAGACAATGAAATTATTGCCAGAAACTTATTTAGAACTCTCGGCGGAACTTTATATATATATATATATATTGAATAAAGCCGGAAATTTAATTTAACGATTATATTAAATAAAAAGCCGAACAAGTCGGACAATTTTATTATAGCTTTTCTATATGAAATAATAAAGCATCAAATGAAGTTGAACAAGTCGAGGATGTTTAAGTTTTCCTGCACAGTCGATAACGTCGGAAGGAGGATAATTCATAAGAAGAGGGGAAAGTGGAAAATTTACCGTCGATATTGTCATCTTCGTCGTCATCCTCCTCGTCGTCGTCGTCTTCGCTAAAATATTCAACGACGGAAGCGCTGCTCACGTCGGTACGCATTTGCTTCATGGAAGAAGCTCGATCGGACATGAGCATTTTCCCACGATGACTGAGGGGAGCGTGCGCCAAAGGGCCGGCCGGGTCTACCACCAGCTTCTTGTTTTTGATTAATATTCGATAGCGCAACTGCGACGGCGATGGCAGCTGTGGGTCATCGCTGAAGTCGCTCTCGAACAAGAACTTTGTCACCAGTTTTTCGCCGAACACCGACTGTTGAAACGAGAGTTAATGTAAACTTTCGTTCGCTTTTCCCCGTTAAAATTTCAAACAAAGTCACGAAAATACACGTCGGGAAAATAATGAAAGTAAAAAAAAATAAAAAAACACCTGGTCGATGTACGATAAAATTGACAGAGTGAAATTTTCACCGTAAATTTTTAAAACAGTCTCGGAGTACTTTCATTTAAAATTTCGTCACACGACGGAAACGAGGAGGCAAGTCGAATCGACGTAAAGTAAGCGTACGAGCGATTAATCGAATTATCAAACGCAATTATCAACGTACTTGAAATATTTGAGCCATTCGAGCTTGTTGGCTCTGCGAACAGTGATTCTCGATGGACAGAATTACGGGATACGGAGAACTGACGAAAGCACTTCTGTCAATCGCTTCTACGACCGACCGAAATGGTATTTTCGTGGTGAAGGTGTGACCGTGGTAAATAACAGGAGACCCATCGTCCCCGTCCCAGCAATCCAGCTCTACACATCTACATCCTGTTAGCAGTACCTGGAAAATGGAAAATGAACTCACTCTTACATCGAGTATTCTGCGTCGCAGATTTCAGACGCTTCTAACATCTTCTTCGAGTGTCGCAAAACCAAGAGAACCAACAATTTTGCAAAAGATACTTTTCAACGTGAAAAAAAAGAAAAAATAACCGATCGACTGACACAAGTTCCAAAAGAAAAGAAAATTGCGAGATTAGGAAATTATCGCGGGACGAATTTCTCGTTTACCTGAGAGTAGAGCTGTACCGAGGACTCTCCCTTGAGCTGATGGCCGGTTAAATAAGTATTATGCGAGCTGGCGATGTAATACTGGGACAGTGGCTGTTGCATTTCAGTCTCGAACGGTGTCGCGTACTCGTTTGGGAAGGCATAATTGTCCTTGTCCATCATGTATCGTGCAAAGCCCTCGAAAGACAAACACCACTGTGTACGCAGCCCTGGGTCCGGTTCGTGTCTCTGCAATCAGAGCGAATGGTCTCGGCTGATTGTGCCACTTGCTTGTATCTTTGCGCGCATTGTACAGCGTGACCTCGGGATAACGGGACAATGTCACAATTGTGCCACGCAGCCTAATTCGAATTGATCAAATGCGTCGCGCGACTTGCTGATTTAGGGGAACGTCGCTGCTTAATAAGTCAATAATCGATACCGGGATTTCATCTGATGAAAACGAGTCGGTCCCTGCATTCGACATCGGTGTGATTAGAAAAGTAAATATGTCATATACTTCAGAGGGTGAAACTAAAAAAAAAAAAAAAAAAAAAAAAGAAAAAAAAAAAAAAAAAAAAAAAAAAAAAAAAGAAGAAAAGAAGAGAAAAGAAGAGAAGACGACAAACTGGCGACAGCGACGACGGTCGATATTCGAAATTTTCGATACCTTGACCAACGCTTTGATCTCGTCGTCGGTGAGCTTCTCCTGCTGCCGGGATTCCAAAAATTTCGTGAACGTCGCCAGGGTAATGACTTGCGATTTCGAAGTATCGACGCCGGAACAATTGTTGACGATGCTGGCTGCAGCCACCGCGTCGAACACCTGTTTCTTCTGGAGGTTACTGCTGGTTTTGTACTCGTGACAGTCTATCGAGTTGTTTCTCGTCAGCAGTCCTGTTCGAAAGTGCAAAGATACTCGGATATTTATAACGCAGCGAAAAGAAAGAAAAAAGATACATATTAACACTGTAGCATTGCCAGAACCGCAATTGTGCCAATTGTGTCATTTGTAAAAAAAAATTGTGGTTTCGCGTAATAATTTGCGACTATTGTTTTAATTTTTCTAGTACACAAATCTTCATAACGACGTGATAAAGTTGTTTTAATTTCTATCCTTGTTCTACGCTACTTTTACAAAAAAAAAAAAGAAAAAAGGGTAAATAGGGACGTAGAAACTGACCGATTCGTTGAGGGGTTGCGTCGCTGGTTTGCCTCAGCACAGGTGGCCGTACGTTGAAGTCTCTCAAAGAACCATCGCTCTGGCTGCGACAAGTGATGGCCAGTTGACCAAAAAGATCGCGCAAATCCTTCCTCGCTCTCAGGCTGAACGAACGGAACAAAGCAACAAACTCGACAAAGTTCAACTGAGTCTCGTATATTATGGAAGTGGTGCGTGCTTTCACTTGCCAGGGTGCTTCCATCCCTCCTGACATTCCAGATCCGTTTTTATCCTTGTCTCTGGCCACGCACAATAGGCTACGCAAAACACACGTTTCGAAGAAACCCGCGTTATTTCGCAAAACTACAATTTCGCAAGTGGGAGAGTAACAAAAGAATAATTACTCGAAAAAATGACTTGATGAGAGAGAAATTAATATCTCGAGTCTTTAGATTACTTGTTAGTTATTATGAAAATTTCATGCTCGAACATAAAACAAATGTTTGGAAAATTAAATATCGAGAATAGATTAAAATTATATTCAGATATAATGGAAAAATATTCAGATGTAAATAGAAAGAATTTCGCATTCAATTGGTCGAACGGAAAGTTAAAATAATACATAGATTAAAGTACATAAGTTACAGTCTTTATTTGCTTATTAGTTGCGACGATTTCATGTTCGAACATACGTAATAACAAATGACTGATTGAATGAAAATTAAATATCGATACGGCAGATACCGTTGCCAAAATTATATTTAAATACGACAATGAAATTTGGAAAGAATTTTGAATTCGGTTCGACGAAGGGAAAGTTAAAGTAACACGTATACTGTATGTAGAGTGCGATTGAAGAATGTAATTTCACGATTCAATTAGTTGGACGAGACAACAATGAACCTGCTTTCTCAGTTCATTAGCTCTTAATGTTGCAGTGCCAGCGAATAACAATGTGCAATTAATCAACAGCGGAACTAATCAAAATTTACCAAGAATACCAGATCAGCGGGATCGATATATTCCATTTGGTATTCTTTACTTTCTTTCGTTGCAAGACAGAAAAGTATAGAGGGATCTCCTTACCTCTGAAAGCTGGAGTAAGGCAAGTTGGAGCTAATAATTCGTTCGGCGGACCCGGGAGGACTGCGTGGGGGAACTCGATCTCTACTAGACCGTGGAGATGCTGGTATGATTCTCGTCAAGGATTCTCTACTGCCCGTCATGTGCCGGGAGGGGACCGTCGACAACCCTCCATCCGAAGACGAGGAATCATATTGTTTTAGGCTTAAATCCTGTTTCAACATGTACTTTTAATACGATCGATTAGCACCTTCACCACCAAAACTACTATCAAATTTTGTTCTTCCTCGTAGAGAGATTTCTATTTTTTTCTTCAAGTTTTGGATTAAACGAACTTTTGTCTGTTCTAGGCTTAAATTCTGTTTCAACTTCCTCGAAGGAAGAACAAAACATCGCGAGAGATTTATTTCTTCCTTTTCTCATCTAGATAGAGATAGTCTCTCTCTAGCTCTGCAGGCTAATGGTAAATAAATTTGGGATTGAACAAACCTTTGTTAACGCGTGAATATTGCCGATAGATTTCGTTTTTTTCCCTTTAACGTTTCGTTTGCGAAGAGCGCTGCTACTCGTTGGCGAAAGCGTGCCGATACTCTCAGTCGTGGACCAATCGCGACCGCCAAAAGCCCTGATAGCATCGGCTGTCATTGGCTCGATACATCCATCTTCGAAATAAAGCTGAAGATACTTTTCTTTTAACCATCGCGATCTACGATCCGTTAATTGTTGTTGCCGTTTCAGGCCTCGTAATATCCAACAGAGACCCATGTACCAAATTCTGAAACGAACGACAGTAATACCTTCCATTAAACTGGCCGATACGACTCGAATCAAAAGGTTCTCCGATCAAAGGTTCTAGGTTCACCGTGTGACGCGTGTATTTACGTAGAATTTTCTTTTTTTTTTCCTTTCTTTCTTTTTTTTTATTGCTACATACGAACTGCTCGGACGTGCTCGAAAGAGAAATAACGCAGCGAGGATAGTGATAACTCTTTCAATACCAGTTCTCTTTTTCTTTCCTGTTTTTAACTGTACTATATTTGTCAATTTACGTGGATTCGATAAAATAGCTATTCCGTGCACGATTCGCAGGCTGACAGTAGTAACGTTGGATAAAGGTTTGTCGTAACAGTTATATATTCTCGGTTGAGAGGGGAAAAAACGAGCGGAACGTTTCGCTGATACAGAAACTAATACATACATACATACGTCTCTGTCAATAGTTCTTCGCGAAATCTTTGTTGTTGCCGCGAGTTTGATTAAAATTTCCACCCGACAGCTATATCGAGCCTAACTTCACAGAATCAGCTCTCTCTCTCTCTCTCTCTCAACATCTAAACTTTCGAACTTTTGAAAACTTGGAACTCTCGAACGTGCTCGATTTAAAATTTCAAGCGTTTCATTTGCAAATGTAATCGACACCTCTAAGAAGTTCGGCGAAAATTCATTTTCTTTTGCTTTTGGTAAATTGTAATAAATTAATCTCCATATCGCTTTGCGTTTTGTCGCACGTCTGCCCGCGTTTTACGTAGTTTACTCAGTCGTAACTTCTCGAGGAGAGAATATGTACATAGAGATGGGACTCGCGAGCGAATCAGTAATTGCGCCGTGAGGCATCAAGCTTTCAGCGAAAGAGGCGTTCAAGACAAGATCGACAATCAGCGTTGAGCATTCTAAGTAAGCATGACGTATCGCGGACGCCGCTCCCAGGGAAAGATCTGTCGCGCGTTTTACGAAATCTGTTTCATAGACGTTTCAATGAGGCATTGGTAAGACTCGCTGCAGAATATACACTTTTGCACTTCGCTCGAACGGCTTCGGCTTTGAAATATACATGCACGACTCAGGAATTCCGTTTCGATGGAAACATTCTTACTATTGCGCTCTTTCAGAGACGATACTTTTCTGGTTGTCGCGCGTTCGAAAAGTATCGTTTGCATTTTTCATTTTCACCTCGATTAATTTTACCCTGCTATTTTGAGGGAAATTTCTTATTTTTCAGAGTTCGATAGGTTGACCAGAAAATAACTGCGTGTAATTTCTTTTATTTGTGAGAGACATAAACTATATTGATACACTGATGTACCGTTTCGTTCGATCACCTCTTTGGTATCTTTCAGGTAACTCGAGTGTTCTCATCTTTTCCGACAAAGAACGATTTGATACCCTCATCAATAGTGAAATTTGATAAACGTGTTCTAACTAAACTACTGCCATAATTTGAATACTTTTTTTTCCTTTTCGAAAGTAGTGGTCAGCAAAACATGACGGAAATGTCCATCAATCAACAGACGTGATTACAAGATCGTGTATTTTCTTTCTAAAACAAGCTTGAACAACTTGAAATTAATCGCATTGTATTAGAAAAAAAAACACAGTTATTTTTTGACCAACCCAACGGTACATTCGATTAAATTTCATTATGATCGTGCTAGAACTGAATTAGTAACAGACGCGAGAGACACGAGGAGATGAACAAAGAGAAGAGAAGTGACGGATCAAACTACTTACTTGCTAAGCGCGGGAGGGCAAAGGAGAAAGATCAGTCGATTGTCCGGCAGACTGGAGCCGTACATGAGGCCGATACATGAATCGGATCCCGACAGGCCGTACCTCTTGCATATGCTCCTGAGGTCGGTCTCTCTGTCCCGATCGCAACAGCCGATCATCACTTCCTTCACGGAGCTTAGGTCCAAAAATCCTTCTTCCAGCGTCACGGAACCGCAGTCCGTTTGTTGCGTGGTATACCTGCCCACTAAGCCGGCCGGTACCGTGTCCTCTGGATTGGCAGTTAGCGAAAAGTCTGCGGAAGCCGTACTCCCCAGCTGTACGGTTTTCAACGGGCTCCACGGTGGCCTTTCCCACACGAACGTGCCGCACGCGCGATCCACTCGCGCGAACACCAACGCCGTCCTCGTAGTGCCGCCCTCGCAGTCCCAGTGCACCAGCGTCGTCCCGTGATGCAATACCTGATCATCGACACAACATCATCTCGCGTTATTCACCAGCTCTTTCCTAACCTAAACAAATCTAAGCAGCTCGTTGAGTTTGGTCCCAAACCCCGTCGCCGGAAAGTTCTTGGCAAAAATTTTTAAATTAAACTTTTAAATTCTTATTTAGACTTATTTGGTTCTTACATGAAAGGGAAAAGCTAAAGGAGAACGTTAGAAGAAAGAGGCTAGGAGGCCAGTTAAATTATTCAACATTCCTTTCCTGAATTTTTCACGAAACGGGTAATATTAAATTAATTAAACTTGTTTTGTCTTTGAAGAGAGAAATTTCATATAGAGGGCGTCCCATTTTAATCTTTAATTTTAAGTGCAATTATTCTTAAAATACGTCTCAAGTGCATTTTTTTTTTTTCAGAGCGTAGTATACTAATTTGATATACTTAGTTTGTCTCTAAATAGACGCGTGTAGGAGATATAAACTTCTACTATTATCTTTTTAAGTATAATTATGTAATTTCGTCAAGTATAATTTCAAGCAGCAAATCTAAAACCAGCCTATCTAAAACCAACAGACATTATAAAATATTAAACTCTTAAACTAACATTAATCCTAATTTTTAATAATAATTGAAATAGTTTCAACACTTAATACTCAAAATATTTTTTTTTTTAACGACCTGCTATGTCGACTCGCGTAAAAAAAGTACATAATTACACTTGAAAATGAAAATAGTGATCTTTCAGACCACTTACACGCGTCTGTCTAGAGACAAACTGAATGTACAAAATTGCTACCCTCTCGAAACAACTTAAAAAATGCATTCGAGACATTTGTAACATGTCCGAATATCGATGACAATTTTAAACATGTTCGGTTACAATTGCATTTATAGATTAAAATGGAACACTTTGTACACATGTATAGTTTAAAACTGATGTTTACGATAATATACACCGACCGTGAGAATAAGTAACCACGAGTACAAAATGCACTTGACGCGCACTACTTTTATATTATCATTCCCCTCGCGCGTTCGTTTTACGCTTTTGCATAGAAGAAGATGACTCTTCGCTTTATGTGCACGCTAAAAGTTACGCGCTGCCTGGTATTTTTTTGAAGATAATAGCTTCCAGCTTGTTTCAGGAATACTATTCAGCTTTAATATCGAGAAGGAAAATAAGGAGGGACGGGGAGGGGGTGGGGGAGAGCTGCAGACTCGTTCTATAGACGTTTCATTACAAGTTTCCCCTGTAAAGATGTTTATTCCCTGTCAGATTAAAAGGAAAGTATTGATTGACGATATTAACGTGCTTTTCGGGTAATTTCGAAAGGTAAAAGCTACGATCGGTCGGTCAACAAGTTCAGCTTTACAAGTTTAATGGTAAACTACCATCATCAAGCCGGACAAAGTAATGAATAGGGAAGAGAATGTAAATACTTAATTGTCAAAGAGTTATTAAACATTGAGAGCGACTCGAGTCGACCCACGTCCTCAAAGAGACCGTGGTTACGCGATATTCTCAACATCAAACGTGTGCAATTGTATAATATCTTCCTACCTGCAAAATACATGCTGCGAAAACATTTTAAACGTGCGATACTTAAACGCGCAATTCATCCTTCAAGGAGGTCGAGACTTGTTGGCTTATCGAATATTAAACGAGGATTTGAGTACCTATATATATATATGTATTTTTTATTTTATAATTTATAATTTTTATAATTTAATAAAATATATTACTATATATATATAGTAACAATATTTTACTAAATGACAAAATAATAAAGAAAAAGGTTAAAATCTATCAAACAAACTTATCGAATAGAATATTAGAAATATTGAATAGATTGGAATACTTTTGTTTTCCTCGAAAAATGCAGACGACATGTTGCAAATCTTTTAGTTTTCCTTTACTCGATCGTCTCAGTCGAAAAATCGTGTCGAAATTGTTCGTTGAGAATGTTCATCAGGGCCGGAATATCTGGGCAAAGGGAACGCAGCTGCTAATAAATTAACAAGAAGCGGCCAGCAGTCCTCGCGAAAATCTCACCGTGCAATTTCCCGGCGACTGTAATCTTCGGCTATCGAGATCGTTTGCAGCGGTATCGGTTGCAGTTGCGGTGCACCGAGTCGTATTGCGGCACACATGCCCGTACGTACGTACATACGTGTGCATCGCGATCGTGGCTGTGTTTATAACGCTGATGGAACTTCTAATGCACTTAGAAACGCCGTTTACGCGCGGTTGGCCATAAGTGCAGCCTGCGCCAACACTTATAAGAGCGTGTGCACTACGCGAAATTGTTTATTCGCTTCGTCGAAGCGCGAGTCGTAGATTAATCGACGATGCGCTGAAACACGCGGAATACATTCGCGATCCTTTCCCCCGGATGGAAAGGTACACTCGTTTGCTTTCTGTAATGCAATTTCATAGATGGCACTTTTGACTAGTACATATTCGGCAAACGCTTCGTTCTACAAGGGCTACTTGTGCAACTTTCCGTTTCAACCTCTTTGGAGCCGAGTGTTTTTAAAGACAAGTTCCGCCACTCGAAACCATTTGCACGCGTACATTTTGCATACGTATGCATATATGCGTGCCCACGTTATTTCAGAAAAGAAAAATACTCGGCTAGACGAGAAGCACGATTGAAACTGGTAAAATTAAAACTGCGAGGGCCGCGATTACAGACGTAGGATTTCATAATTTATTGCGGTTTGTACTTACAAAGTGGATGTATAATAGAGACGAATTCGCGTGAATTTAGGTCACTCGAGCTTGATATAGAAAATTGATTCGCGTAATTCCGGATAGGCGAAATGTCTGTTCACTTTCAAAATATACCCGCCGATTTCATCGACGGGTACACAAACGACGACGGCGACGAAAGCTTTTTTTAATCCAATCGGTACGAACACGTTTTAATTAATTTAAACTCAATACGATAGTAGAGTGTGATACAAAATTTCCTATTGTAATTCTATAATTTTTCTTTTTTTCTTTTGTGCCTGTATACTGATACTTATTACAACTGATAGTACAACTGTTTTCGAGATTACTATGAGCAACTAATTGATAAGAAGAAGTTTCGTTCGAACAAGTGACCCGGTTTCGCCTTTCTTCCGACGTCTTCCAACTTTAATCCTTTTCATTTCCAGCTTCTTCTCTCGCTCGTTTTCCGCGATCTTTGGCTTTCTCTCTCTCTCTCTCTCTCTCTCGCTTGTTCGCGAATTTACGCGAACAGGATACATAGCTAAGGTAGCACGGTAAAGTCAGTGTCTTTGAAATCCTTTTCAAGCGTAGAAAAACCACGCTGACGACTTCTTTTATCTGAATCTTGCACCGTGTACAGCAACTACGAAAGTAGCTGGAGTATTTTTTCATTAATATTTCGAAATCGACTGGAGCTCGTATCTCGTAGGGCTATGTACGCTTCTTTTCGAGGCTCACACTGTAGTTGCATTCGTATACACGTGATCGACGCGAGATGCGCATAAATAGCTGGAATTTAGAATGCATTATCGTTTCCAATACAGCCCAGATATATTCGTTTAACAATTATCGATTTCCGGAATTTCGTTTGCTTCGATCGAGAAAGTTTACGAAAATACTCGTATTTAATTTTTACTATTTAATAAATAAAATTATTTAACATTTTTAAATTCAGTTACACATTTATAGATCTTCAGTGGTATATCTTATTTTATATTTAATAACGTACACATTTCTAATCTAAGAAATTTCTTTGATACAAGAATATTTTTGCTACTCTGTTAAACTGATTTCACCAATTTATCAAACACACCTAAAAGCGCGGCAGATTTGTCAAGTAGTAGAATGAGAAATATCTGCGCCTTGTCAAACACATACATTCCAAGCAACTGAACTCGCAGCAATTAATAATCGCGTTATTGCCACTACGTTGATCAATGATCAAGACGATCGTGCAAGAAAAACGAAACGAAGAGGAAAAGGAGCTATAAGTAGAATGTAAATCGCACGTTTACCTGCAAAAGATGCAGATCCATCCCGGTGTGCGGAGCAGCGACAGGAAACAACGCAACCCCATGGTCGAACGTGATTGGCTGTACCGGCTTGTAGGAATCGAGATCGAAATGATAGTCGTTCTCGTCACATTCTTCGGCCATGTAGGTCTGCTCGATCGCAGTCGTATGAATGCTGAGCGTGCGATGCAGCGAACCAGTTGTCGCGTCTCTGCCCCGAGCATGTTGATGCTACGTACACAACAGTACAGATAACTTTATCGGCGCCTGCTGATATATATCTCGATGCCCATCGTACCACGAGCTTTACAATTTCTTTCTTTCTTTTCTTTTCTTTTTTTTTTCTGGAATCATTCGTGAAACGAAACGATTTTCATCTGCGCGTACACGCGAGGAAAATCGTTTCGTACCTAGGCAATATCTTACGAAATATACACGACGAAGAACGGCCACGAACGTGAAATTTCAATTCCCCGCGATAAGTCAAAAATAAAAAGTTATATGTCGGAACAATAGCTCCGCCAGTGAAACGCAGCAACCGTAATAAAAAGGGAACGCAAGAGCACTTCAACTGCAACGGTTACGGCGAAAACTTTGATTAAAGAAGGAAACAGCATTTTCGCTATTATTTCGGTTAATCCTTGCGCAACCTCTCGCGATGGTAAGACTGTTTTTGACTAGAAAAAACGAAGAAACGCGAGCTTTACCTTGTGAAATTTGGCGATCTTCTCGAGAATGGAGTTGGTGTCGCGGATCGGAGTGTTCTCCTGCTTCTTCAAGGAACTGTTCCTCAGGTTCCATTCCGCGGATGATTCGGTGCGAGTGTCGACGGCGATCTTCGCGGTTTGCCCCGAGGACGACACGTTCTCGGGCTGCTTGCTCTCGGAATCTTTGCTGCTGCCACGCGGTGATTCGCCATGCTCCTTACATTCGTGTTGCAACTGAAATGAAAATCAATTTTCTTTTTTTCCTTTTTACCACTGAAAGTGATTTTAGCGGGGGTAACCCAGAAAATCGGGCCTTTTCAAGTGCAACGCTGATGCAACGAAAATTAGCGATTGGTTGATTTGGGTCAC
>KQ435775.1:462342-483431 GCA_001276565.1 Melipona quadrifasciata | reverse complement strand
TACTGAGCGATCGCGCCTGTAATTTGTTTTCTATCGATTCAAATGTTTGCGTATCGATAAAATTTTATGGCAAAAAAGTCGTCTTCATTTCCTAGTCAGAACAGTTGCTTCTGGGGTACAAGTCGTGCAGTTTTTTTTTACTTTTTTATTCCCTCGATCGATTATTGTTTGTAATATTTTTGTTAGCACACATTTTTTGAAAAACAGAACGACGTTATCGACTCCTCATATCGAAGAATTATCGAGTCAAACGTTTAGAATGAAATTTTCTTTCTCTCAGCAATCGAACAAAGCATCCTCTCTGGTTTGTGGAGCGATTTCATAAGATTTCAGAGCTGGTTGTATATCTTTCGAGCGAAGCTCGACGTTTCTCCTATCTCCAGTGAGATACCTGATGTTTTACCGATTTCAAAGGTCACCCAAGCTATAAATCTCTTAATGCAAAAGCGATTGCGCACATTTTTCATTCCCATATATATACGTATGTATGTATCATGCGTACAGAAAAAATGGATTAAGATTAATTATACTCTTGTTCGCCCGTTATTTCTACAATATTTCTATGATGTTTTTAAGTTGATTCTACGTTGTTTCTATATGCTGCACTATACTACGCTATATCTATCTATATAGCTAATAAATTCACTGTAATAAAATATATATATAATGTAAAATATAAATGTAAAAAGATACACCCTAAAAGATGTGATTCCAAGTCAATAACAAGTCAAACAAGAATATTTGATCGACGTTAACTTTAGTTTGTTTAATGCATTATTATAAATAATAAAACGGTCGAATTTCCCTCGAATTGATCTCAAATCTCCCGTGGATTCCCCCCTGACGATTACTCACCGAGGACAAAGTTTGTCAGAAGTTTGTCATCCACAGTTCCTTCCTTTCATCTAAAATTCTATACACATATGGTATGTATATGTACGTCAAAAACGCGTGAAAATCAAAATCAAACGTGCAAAAGATCATTTTTCCAAAATGCCTTTCAGAAGAACATCGTTCGATCATAACACACGTAGTTTGCGTATTATCCTGAGTGTTTCAACAAGAATGCTCATCATTTGCTTTGTAACACTTTGAAACTGTAATATACGTAAAGTAGATTAATATAACGTATATTCCCAGTTATCGGGAAGAGTTATTTTCGTAGAGGTACACGTGTAAATGGAGATACTCCCCGTCGATCAAAATTTCATCAATTTGACCCATTAAAGTCCACTGTTCTATTAGTAGGGCAGCGCCTCCCGATGACCGTTTGCACTTTGAACTTCCACAGAGGTATTTGTTCAACGAATGGCCCGATGAATTCTCTTCAGCGGCAATTTTCACAGAATTTCGTCGGACCTCTCGTGCAAATACGAACGTTGTTTTTTAAGTGGGTGGACTCGCGCAACGTAATCGAAAGATTGATCTCGTAAAAAGCGATTCGATTTAAAATATTTAAAACGTCCTAGACGTTTATTTCATTTGTCATCGATCATCCATTCGTTTTATCCAGTCTTGGAAATTTGCAATTGTTGCTCGAATATAACGAACACTTTACTTCGCGATATAATGAACATTTATCTATTAAGAAAAGAATTCGATATTGAAACGTTTAAAACAGTCTGACGGTGATTATTTTACATTACATTTCCCGTATACAAGTATGAAAATTTCTACAAGTAACAATTTTTAATCGAGTCGTCACTACTTGAGAAATACTTTGTAGGAAATTTCATTGTCACCCTTTTTGATCTGATAAAAAAAGTCACAGAATTCAAAGTATTGAATTGTGCTCTTTACTCGAACAACTTTCTCAAAGTTGAAGAAAATTCTTCAAGTTTAAAAAAAAATTGTTGAGAAAAATCGTGCATGTTCAGTAAATAAAATCCTTCCTTAGATAATTCGACAAAAATTTTCCGAACATTTTGTAACGTGATGTTTCTTAACCCAAAACAGCTAGTTTTAGATTAGTTTCACGCAATTGCAGAAAAGCATTGGATAGAGAAGGGTAAGAAAAGGAAAGGTTTGTAAATTGAATTGAATCATTTTAGAACACCCTCTATTTATTTTGTTCATTGCAAGACAATTTAAAAGAGAAGACATTCTAGCATGTCGAAATCTTGAAGAATCATCTCTCTCCATTCTTTAAACGAAAATTGCTTTTCCGGATGAAAGTTTTCATCGTAAAAATTAAAACTTTTGTAATAAATATTATCATAATAACAAGTAATAATAAAATTTTAATAATACCTTGTACGATAAAAATTTATTTTTCGCATGATAAAATTTATTCCTTCGTAGTCTTTGCATTCGCCGAAGAGGGAGTACTCTGAATACATTAAATAGCATCTGCTATTATACGTATATAATACAAAAAAAAAAAAAAAACATTTGCGAGAAAATGAAATGTAATTGTGGATTATGGGTTGTGCGTTTGTGGATAAGAAGAAATGAAAAAAAATATAGAGAAAGAAAAATATGACTTCGCGAGTATCGCGAGGCAATCAAGAAGAGATAACACGGTGCCGCGTCGCGTTGTCACGGCAATTCAGAATAATAGAAGAGGAAACGCTCATCTCCGTAATACTTTCGCGTTATTTTATCTTTGACGATTGTGTCGGAAATATCAAAATTCTGCGAGAGTCTGGAACAAAGTTGGCCAAGTAGATGGAGGATATTGCAGAAATCATAGAAAGCAATTTCGCTTGTATCGTGCGGGAATGACGTCTGCAATTTTAAACTCATTTTCGAGGGACAGGTACTCGAAACCAGAGACAAACCGGAATTCTACAAATTCCCCCCTCGTACGAATTCAACAAACATCGCGCCCTTGAAACTGATCGAAGCAGAATTCTTCGTACGATGAAATTTTTCTACGTGCAAAGCGCCTGGTATTTGCAAGGTTGCTTTGCCGCGTCGAGTAAAATACTTGCATCGAGGGTGAAAACCCTGTATCTACGTACGTGTATAGGGATAAAGAAAAAAAGAAAAAGAAAGGATAAAGCGCCGGATGAGAGAAATTAAAATTCGTAAAATAGGGGATGATGAAAGTCTTTAACGAAGCAACGAATTTGTCAGCAGTATTACAGAACGTAACACTCGGTGTTCTCGGAATATCTGGGGGAGGTAGACCCTTTAGATTTACAACCCTTACTGGGGATCCTTTCGAGTTGACAAAGCTCTTTGTCGAAAGAATTAAGGTCGTTGAAACTGAGAATCTCCCAGCTTCTTGGGGCTTGGTTGCCGTCGTCACGATCAATTTTACGATGTTTGCCTAACGACGAGATGATACATCTTGTTAAGATAAATGAAACTTCCTGCAACGCACCGTGAAAGAGTCGCTTGCCAAATTAATTTTTAGCCAGCAAGCTTGACGTTTCGTCTAGCCTATTTATTGCCTACATTATTACTATCTGATCGTAAAAATTTTGATGTAACGCCATCAAACACCAACTTGCAGAAAATGAAAAAAAAAAAAAAAGATCTGTTAATAACAAATAAATAAATTACAAAACGAGCAACTGTGTAACAGTGATCTATCGCGAGAAAATTTGCTGTTCAGTTTATTAGCCGTGCTTTGAGCTGTAAATGTCACGGCCACGTCACAATTTTATTTTTGAGCTACACTGGGGCAAAAGAATTCCTCGTTCAAGAGGTGCCGCGAGTAAACTTTATTTCGGCGAATCGAAGAAAAATGATTCGATGTCTATCTGTCATAATACACAGTTCAAAGTATCCTGCTGTTACTATTCCGACGCAAAACAAAGGGCTTTTATCATCAAACGAATTCATCAGCGTTTCATTTAACTACTTTATGGTTTCGTGTTCGGCGTGGGCGAAATCTCGCTGAATCATTTCCACGCAGAGTTGCGATACGAGTTTCCAGCATTGGCGCGCACGAGTATGCGAGCATCGAGTCGTCTCACTCGTATTTATGCATTATGCAAATTACGATATCACGCGACGGCCATATTTACGCGGACATTGAAAAATGCTTGCATGCTGTTGACACGACGGCCGTCACATTTACCGTGTTTCAAATCACACCATGTTTCGAACTATTACTCAATACGTTTAATACGGATTCAAGAGTACAATTAACCCTTTCAGGGTCGTTCACACACTTTGCGAATCATCGAGTGAATCACGTTTTTCATATTTTTCCACTGGAACAATCGATAATCTCCGTCCGTTTAATTTCAACAAATCTCTCTCTCTCTCTCTCTCTCTCTCTTTTTAAAAATATTCGTGCAATAAATCTGTCCAATGAATCCATCGTTTGTGTAATGCAATAATTACCTCCCGACAGGGAGAATTGGGTCGTTGACGACCCAAGCGGAACTCGGATTTTTTCCAGACCATCCACTCGATTTTTATTTTTCCGGGAGAAGGTTTTTCATAAACATTTCATTCGACGGACGATCGTACGCAGACTTTGAGAGAAGTATCCCAGAATTCCTTCTTTTTTTTCGCCGACATTTTTCCAAACTTCAGAACCGTAAAAGCCAAGGTCCGTGCATAAATGATGAGTTTACCCGCGGGATTTGAAAAACCTTGTTTACCTACACTTAACACTGATTAATCGTTTATTCTCGAAATTCGCGTGCCGCGTAACGCGTTCTTTTTTAACGCGGCCATTAATTTAAAAATATTTAACGAGTTTGCAACGATTTATTTTCTTTCGACAGGAAATCAAAGCGAACGCAGCGCAAAGATACCTGCAACGACGATAAATAATTGCTCGTGGTAAATAAAATATTAGAAAAATGATGCGGGAATTTTTCTACAACGTTCGTGCAAATAGTTTAAAATGATTCGAGTGCAAAGTAATAAAAATAAAATATCAGATTAAGAAATGAAATTAAGTAATTCTTTTTTTGGAAACCCAACGTTAGGTTCCTTTAGAATTCTAATCAATCCCATTTAATCCACCCGCTGGTGTAAAATTATTATTCTGAAAGCGGCAAAATACGCGGAAAGTTTGGAGGTCGATCCCATTCCCCAAAGAGTGATTTTTCACTCTGGGAGAACTGTTCTTTGCGTACTTGATTATGCTCTAGATAAATTCAAAGTTTCACTGAAATCTGGATTTTTTGATCAAATGATGTTACCTCCAAGTTTCAACAGATAAGTGAAATTCTTTGCAAACGAAACTCCATCTCGACATTGAAATTCAACGTTTGCTGATACATGATCGCTTGTATTACGATAATTGAACAATCATACGTTCCAATATAATTCTTTCCAAAGTTTTCAGTTTATAACACAGGCTTGAATATTTCATCTCGTTTCTCTTTCTCTCTCTCTCTCTCTTTCTAATAAATTACACCTTATATTTTTATACAAAATAGATTATATAAATTTTCCCTGAAATAAACGACCCCTCATGCAAACAGGATCATACCAAAAATGACAATTTATATTAAATATAAACTGAAAAGATATTTATATTAAAAAAGATAATCTTCCCTCCAACGAATTATATCTCGTAAAAAAAAAATTATACCTTATATTTAATGCGTATAAACGTTATTTATAAATTATAGTATAAACGTACGAAATAACGCAATCGAACAACAAATCGCAGCGATGTAACAGTTTCTTGAATTCTTTGGATTCTTTGATGCATGAACAATCACTTGTAAAAGATCGTCGTCGGGATAATGATAAAAAAAAAAGAATGCGCGACAGAGACATGGTCTCCCTTAATTAAACGAATATTTTGTTAAAATATTCAAGCAAGCGGCGAGAGCCCGCAGCCACGTCGCGGGTATTTCAAGGAGACGATCATTAGCGACAAGAGCAAGTAGTTTCCGCCGGCCTACAACCATCGTTGCTGCTGGAGGCCGATAGAAACCCCTAACCTTATCGCCACACACGTTCCTCCTCTCGTTTTCTTCTTTCATTTTCGTCTCTTGACTTGGTCCTCGCAGGGGAGAGGTCGGCTTCAGCTTACTGCTTTCACAAATCATCCAGTAATCAAGGCGTTAATTAAAAAGTTAGGGCGCTGTCCTAACGGTCCGACGGTTCACCGGTCGAAGATTATACTAAATTATACAACAAAATCGAACAACAATTTCCATTAATAACGAACTTAGTTCGCGGAAACAGCAGACAATAACATCGAACGTTCTTCCATCTTCTCGCTCATTGTTGGCCCGTTGCGCTGATCTTTGTGCAACCAGTTCCTCAGGCTACTCGAATACTTTTCGCCAAACCAACGAAACCGTACAACATAAAGACCATTATGTCGCCACTTTTCAATCAACTCGCAATGGAGGACCACTAGCAAGTAATATCCCTCGGACACTGTTCAGTCGTTCGTAAGATTTCCCTCGAACTTCGTTCCTTCAATACAAAAGGAATACTCGAGATTGGCTTACACTTGACAATCAAGCTTGCAGTTACAGGTCATTTTTAATGATTCGATCGTTTGACAATATTCGCGCGCCTCTTATAAGTAGATTACACATTTAAACAATCAGTTTTATCTATTTATTTTACTTTAATCTGTTATTTTAAATAGATTACTGTCATCGAACGAGAGTCGGGGAAATATTGGAAAACGAGGGTAAAGAATTAACCCTCGAATCGATAAGTAAACTTAACTTGGTGTAGGTTCACACGTAATATTAATATTTATTGTCCATTAGCTCAATATATTTTGTAATCTGTTGTTAATTTATCTATCTGTGGTATGTATATATGTTTATTAATTAATTTATTTGTTTGTATATATATGATTAAATGATTCGTACTTAAGTTGGTACAGGTTGCACGTAATTTAAAAGCGCAGTATTTAATATTTATTGTATTGAACTGTTTAATTTGAATAATTGTTCTCCATTTGCCATCTGCTGTTAATTTACCTATCTGTGATATATGTATATGATTCGTACTTAAATATAATTGTAATTTGAAAATATAGCATTCAACGTTTATCGTATTGAATTGTTTGAATTTGAATAATTGTTGTCCTCGCACTATTTTGATGTTACTGTATTTGTTAAATAAATTATCGTCATCGTTGAATCATCGAACGAGAGCAGAGAAAATCTGATTTTGTCTATTATTATATCTGATACTATTTTATCTATCGTTCTATTCTGTTGTTTTAAATTCTCTGCTATCCTGTTACTTTCAATAAATCGCCGTCATCGATGTTGAGAATCGAGTTTGCTCGCGCTACAATGATTCTATCTATTGTTACATCTATCGTTCTATCAATCTGTTATCTTAAATAAATCATTGTCATCGTCGGATCGCCGAACGAAAATCGGAAAAATATTGGAGTAGAAGGGTAGAGAATCGACTACGCTCGATACGGCTCTGGTTTCAACGGCAGTAACCGGCCATCGGTGTTTCTCGCTTTCGAGTGGTCAAACGAAACGAAACGAAACGAAACGAAAGGAAAGAAAAGGAAAAAAGGGGAGAGGAGAAGGAAAGGAAAGGGTTGGTAATTTGAGTAGCTCTCTCGTATCTCCGGGCAACCTTTGGCCTCGTTCGCTGCTCGTATTCCATGGTTCGACGCTTTCGGGACGGAGGTCGGGGGATGTACGGATTTTATCGAGGAACTTGCTTGGCCAGCTGCCAAATCGTACGTGCACAGCTCGCCGTGAAATCATTCGATCTCACAGCTCGTCTCTTTTCTCTTCACGTACTTCCGTTGTTCCACGCGCTCGAACAAGCGCGATAGGAAAAACGGCGACTGATCCCGACTGAACGCGGCCTCTCGCGTATCGCTATTTATAATTTAAATACGCGCGTTTCATTTAAATACGACGCTTCGTTATTTCCGTCTTCTCCCGACGTGACGAAATTTAAAAAAAGAAATGAAAGAGGCATTAGCTAGTTTTACGTGGAGTAGCTATGTATGTACAAACACACACACAAACGCACGCACACAGACGTCGAAATTACTCGAAAGACGCGTCTAAAGATAAATGTCATGTTTCGAAGATTGTACAGTTGGATCGGATACAGATATCGCGTGATATGGAGCTTAGAATTGACTTAGGCCGAAACACAGTTTCATCCAGAACTGAATCGGAACTGGGATGGAACTGAGTTTGAATTGGAATAGAATTGAGCTAGAACCAATACTGAACTGGCATTCAATTGGCGCTGAATTGATATTGGGACTGTGATACCGATCTGCTTGGCGAGATGTATCGGGATTTAAAGGCTTTTTTAAAAGGAAATTAAAAAAGATATATTCGAAAAAAAAGAACAGAGTTTCTCAGTGAACGTATTAAAAAACTTTTATTCGCTCGAGTACGAAAACGTGCGTGAGGAAGATTATTAGGCGTGTGCGCGTGCGTGTATTATTTCGTTTTATATTTATTTTTATACAGACAATATAGATATTTCATATAGATGATATAATATATAATTATTGCATAACAATACAATTAATATGATTTTATAAATTGTACACTATATGTACAAACATTTATTTACCACAAATGGATAAATTAAACTCTTTACAGCACCACTAAATAATATCATTATTACCATTATCACACAATATATTATTATATATATATACATTAATAAATAATTGTACATTAAGTGCACATGTATATGTATGTATGGAAATTACGTATATTCTATGGATTTTATGAAACGCAAAATTCGACAATTACCGAACGAACAGATCTCGCAGTTTTTAAATATAGGTCAAATATTGAATATCGGAAAGCTGCATTCGGGTGAAAAATTCGTTCACTCTGCTATCTATTTTATATTTTATAAGCGACGTTAAAGATATTAAAGGGAGGGAACTCACTCACGGTTGACCTCCGTCGCTTAATTGGCCGAGGTCGTGCCGTTTTAGATTTTGGAGAAAAAAAAAAAAAAAAAGGAAAAAGAGAAGAATAAAACCACCACCGTTGCGTTCTCTGCGTTCTTTCGTTTTCGCAACGTCATTTTGTTTCATACTTATTCGCGTTTCAGAAGCAACGGACTTCCAGTTAAAATATTTTGCTCCTCGACCATTTCGGATCTCCATGTTTGTGCAAAAACGTTCGAAAATCTTTTAACGTTCGGTCGCATTGGCCAATTACGCCTTCCCCCCAACCTCCCCCCTCCTCCCGCGATCTCTAGTTGACGTTTGGAAAAACAAATGGAAAAACCTCGCTTCCGTGGACTTTGAAACAGAAGTGAAACGAGCTGTCTATAACGCGTAATTACTACAGTCCAAGCAAAAAATTTTTGATTATGCAACCGCAAGTCTTTATTGCTGCGTAAGTTCTCGAAATAGAGCCACAGGAAATAGCGAAATTGTACTGTGGAAACAGGGATATATCCACTACTCTCCCTCCAACCTCCCCTCCCCTCACCTGAGAGTTCCACGTTGAAAAATTTCGATAAACGGACGAGTCAATCATATTAAATTCGATACGAAGATTTCGTTTGTCGAGATAAATGTGATACAGTACGACATTAGGGTTAATTTCAACGCTTCTTAGGAAGTCGAAAGCCCCGCACAATCGACGCGTTATAAATAGGTGTGTAGCTACTCGCGTGTTATTGTTTGTCGTACGACAACAGCAACGCGCGCCCGCGCTCGGTTCTTGGAAAATCGCGGAGCGACAAACACTGGATGGTTTCGGCGCGACAAACCCGGCAAACCATGAAAAACCCGGCGCGACGTAATATTTGCAAAACCGAAACGAGAGGCTTCGCGCGCGACAGCTTTGCTCGTCGACGGAAGACTCGAACTGCTTTTACGGATTTCCCGTGAATTCCACGTTGTGCGCAAAAGTTTCCAAGACCCGTGGCCACGGGGTACTTTTCCAAGGTAGCGGCATGGCGAGCTGTGCAGTAGTAATTACTAGGAGGAAGAATGAAATTGAACGGGTTACCTTGAACTCGAACGCGATGACCTCCCGCAATTCCCGCAGGAAAGCTCCGAAGAACGGCACCACCGGACACTCTGGCATTGCCAGGGAACGAGCGAGCGCCAATTCATACTCGGCGGACAGGAGGGCGGAGGAGAGATTTTCCAAAACCGGTACTGGCTCGTTCACGCTCTGCCAAAACGGCTTCAATTTGTTGGATCTGCAACGAAACGAAAATATTTCTTCAATGGCTAACATTAAGACTGTTTCCTGATCAAATTCACCTAATTATTATACATTAAGTAATATCAATATATATGTATCGAATAATCAGTTGTTATATTATATATTATAGTGATTATTATAGACTGGAGAGCATAACTGAACACACAATGCCGAAAAATTGACAACAGTTGTTGATAACAGTATTGATAGACGTCAATTGTTCTATCTACAAAATGAGGAAAATAGTTGTTAATAACAGCTATAATAAATTTAATTAACAGCATTAATGAAATTGTTGTGATACGTCAATTGTTCTATCTACAATAAAATTGCTATGACACATAAAATTATATCTTTGTGAAAGACAATGCAATACATACAACAATCTACTTGATCTCATTTTAAAGCCTGAGGCTTCTACTTTGGCTGCCCTAAGTTTGTTCTTCTTCAGAGATGTTTTTACATTAAACAGAATGGAAAAGTAAGAATACTTTCATTTTCGAAGATTGTAAAAATTGTCACTGGAAAAAACTTTTTTCTCTACTTGATCCACCATGGTCGTCTCTTGTATGTATTCCTCTATTTTTTGAATCATACACATCATATTTATATATTGAAAAGCGTCAACATGTTCCTCGAAGAATTCCCCGTCCTACATTGGGGCAAGTTTTAGCGGGTAATAGGTCACGATAGCGCGGGTACACGTAAAATTCCAACTATTCGGCTGAATCGCATAGTTGCCCGAAACTGAAACTGAAACTGAAACTGAAACTCAAGCGGGAGGATGTAACGTGAGGTAAATTGTAAGCACCTACAGGGAACGACCATCCTGTGGGACAATGGCCGTGTGTGGGGCGATGCCCGGGGTGGTTACTTTTATCTTTTCGTTCACGGCTGCGACGCGCGCTTGCCGGTTTTACGACGCGATGGTAATAAAAACTAGTTTATTTTCCATTCGCTTTTTCGAAGCGACCGCAAGAGTGCAATTACAACGGCACGCAGTTTGTTTCTTCGCTCGAGATTTATAAAAAGAAAACAAAAAAAGAACTGCACGACTTGTACCCCAGTACGATTCGTGTCACTGAAAGGCCCAGAAGCAACTGTTCCGACTAGGAAATGAAGACGACTTCTTGTCGTAAAATTTTATTGATATGCAAACATTCGAATCGATTACACAAAATTGACAAAACAAATTACAGGCAACGCCATTCCTACTCGAGGTCTACCCCACGCCCCCTCATGAATCACGTGACTCAAATCAACCAATCGCTAATTTTCGTTGCATTAGCGTTGCACCTGAAGAGGCCCGATTTTCTAGGTTACTCCCGCTAAAATCATTTTTCAGTGAAAATGAAAAAAGAAAAAGTTCAAGATTTTCAACTATGAACTGTGAAAGCCGTGATAATGACACTTGTCGTACATTGCGACATTTTCGCAATTGACAGAACAATGATATTTATCGTACCGACATTTTCGATGGTTTTCGTTAGCTTCGGATTAATGTCAAGTTATGTGCATAATCAATGTTAAGACGAGCAATAATATTTACATCGTGCATGTATGAGAAACATACAGCCTGAACATCCTGAACATTTTCTTCAATCGCTCGTAACTCGACGATTGAGTTACGTAGGGCATTTGTTTACACAATGGCGTGTTTTACTTTTACTGTATCGATTTTATTGTATCTACGAGTAGGAAACGTCATACAGCAAGCGAGGAAGTTTCCCCGAGACGTTTGCTTTCCATAAAACAATGCACGTTCGAGGAGAAGAAACGAAAAAGGATAACATTCCATGTTGTGTGTGCGTGTAGTCGAAAATGTATCGACGTTTACAGCATCGTGTTGTGTTTGTCCGGAAAAACGTTTTGAAAGATGTTGAATATCTCTGTTGTTTTTCCTTTAAATCGTTGTAAATGACAAAGAGTTGCATCTTTATTTTCTATGGTGTACAGAAAACACAAATATTCCAGAACACGACTGTGTGTGCACAAACTTCGTTTTCTTCGCTTCGCGAGTTTGTCTTTGCGAAATACAATAGGTAACCACGATTGAGATTTGTTCCTCCACGTTCGCAACATTGTATGGAATTTTGGATGAAGTAGGTATTATTTCGCAGAAAGGAATATAAAGTCCTCGAGACAGGCTTTATTGGACCAGAGCCTGCTATTATATCGAACCCTATTTATACTGAAGTCACAGGGAACGTGCGCGTTGAGATTTCTTCTGACCTCAATTTATATTTGGCAATAAAATTAACGATCAAGCACCGTGACAAATATTTGGACGTAGATTTGCGGGAACTAATTTCGTGGAAAGCCAGAAAACTCGACGATATTAATGGGAAAAAAGAAAATTGAACAGAAATGAAAGCGAAGGCATAATCCACTTTACTTTGACTATTAATTTTACAGCAGAGTTTCAATTTACTTTCGCAACGAATGGCAAAAAAGCTCAATATTAAAATTCTATAAAATTACGTTGTTGTTGCGTTATTAATCATCAGTTCATGAAATTGATGAATTTGTAAAAAATTAATTCATTACACTCTCTACACTATATTTTTCTTAGTGTTCGTCCTTTTACTCTTACCCAAGAGATAACGTTACCATTGTTTCAGGCAGATTAAATTTCTTCACGCACGGAATGACAGACAATACTTTCAAACATAAACAAGTACATGTTGATCCATGTTCGCTGCATACACAATAAAGTTAATTAATCACAACCTACATATATAGTAAGACCTACACAACCAGACAAGAAATTAATAAATTCCCTGAAAATACACGATCGAGAGCATAATTGAACGCATAATAATGAAAATTTGCGAAAAGAAAATTATACAATAATCTATTTAATCTCATTTTAAAACGTAAAGCTTCTACTTTGTTCCTTTCAAAGATGTTTTTACATCGTGTAGCAGATGTAGCTTTTATTCTCGCAAATTGTAAAAATTCGAACGTTTCTAAAAATATTAAACACTTTCGTGGAGTTGATCGATCACAGTTTTGAAGACTGAAATTTTTTCATTTAATTTGCTGTACGATTTTCTTTTTTTTTTTGACATTTTATTCAATTTTGAATAATACGGTTAGAGTTTCTTGGATTTTTATCGATCAATAAAATGGAGAAAAATGAAATCAATTGTAGGGGTCATATTTTTATATACCTGTGAATTTTGACAATTTTTTTTTAGAGACAAAAGAATATTTTTCCATTTGCTGGATAATGTTAAACTGGGAAAAAACGAATTCAAGGTAATCAAAATAATTTTACACCCTAAACTAGTCAAGTATACTGTTGACGCTTCCAATTATCATTTTTCTTTTGTTACAAAGTTATAACAATCCAAAGTATCGAGAATTTTTCATTTGAATTAATTTTAATTAATTTAATTTAATTAAAACGGTTTCTGTGTGTGACAGAATACTAATGGCAACACGGTGATAAAATTTTTTTACACAAGTCAACACATTGCGTATTTTGCTTTTCTTGTATTTTACATGCAAATACTCGATAAAACATTATTCACGTTAAAATTGCACGTGTGTGTTCAGTTCTGCACATCACTGAGTAAATATTTCTTCGTGAATTTCATTAATCTTAGACCAATTACTTTTTTTCATATACCATAGTAGCCAACGTACACTTGAGAAAATTTTGACAACTATGTATGTATACTAACTTATATTGTTTATAACGCGTAATTGAGTCGTGAAACTTTTAAGAGTTGAGCTACGTTACATTTGGGAATAAAACTTTAAAGAAAAGTAACGTTTGAACGATAAGTCCAGGCGATTACAAGTCGATACTAATCAGCGTTGTTTAATTAGTCACACTAATCGCGTGGAATAACAGCAATCGAGGCGATGGGACAGAAACAGATGGAGATTGAGAAGAGAAGGTACATGAAACAACTTACTTAAGACCGGCAACAATTTCCATGGCTGAGTTAAAGTTTCCGGTGTTCCAACAGGTCTGAGCTACTCGCAGGAAGCAGGACAATACCGCCTGCCTCTCTTCTATCGTTGCGCCACTTGCGATCGCGTGGGTAACCCATGAGCTTACCTAACAATCCCAAATACACGCTAATTAGACAATCACGTTGACATGACATTGAGAGTGACAGAAAGTTATATCTTGTATCGTTGTGTTGACGTAAGAAAATGTGCACGAACATTTAAGTATCTTGTACATAATGTGATTAAGTATATCGCAATGAGGAGGACATTATTATTTATGTCGATGAATAATTGTAATAGTGTGTCGTTAATTTTTCAACGATAATAACTTTAATAGTGTGTCGTTAATTTTTTCTAAAACTTTGTAACGAAACATTTTCACTTGCCAAATCGTTCAACTCTCTCAATCGTTAGCAAAATTAGACTAGTAATAACAAAGGATATACTCCAAGGATATACTATCTTGTGCATCTAATTTATATGTTAGATCCAACGGCAATACATTATACTAAATGTCTACTTGAATTTATATTTTAAAGGGAATTAAAAAAAAAAAAAAAAACAATGTATACTAGTTACTTTGTCACTTTCTGGGGTCAAGCGACTTGGCTGAATCGAAGTGAGCTCGATTGACAGTGATTAATTGCAAGTGTAAGCATCTGAGGAGGAGGAGGGGGAAGGGTTGGAAGAATTACCTCATTAAAACGATTGATGAGCGTTTGAACGGAAGAGAATAGGTTGAGAACGGGCCAGTTGGACTCTTCCTCGGTCTGGGTCGAGCTGTTGGCGGTGCTGGGATTGCAGTAGCTGCGACTCGGCGACGGGGGTGGCCTGGCAGGTGATTTCGTGTTCTGATCTTGTGCCACGTGTCTTAGGTACTCCTCCGGCGGTATCTGGTAGAACAGCTGGTATTCGGTCTCCGTCAACCTGAGCGCCACCTCCTCGGGGAAGTGCAGCAGCTTGTGCAGATCCTCCAGCTCCTCAGAGCTCCGAGGCGGCTGCGGCTGCGGCCGCTTCTCCAGCTCTAATTAAACATCGTTCCCTTCCCTTTAATATCCCGTGCCGTGCGAAACATTACAACCGATGCTCGCAGCAAGCGGATTTCCTTCGATTATCCGGTTCTTTAAAACCGGACTAGCCATGACGAGCATCGACGAAAGCGATGGGAAATTGCTTTTCGACTTAACGCTAGAACCACCACTAAAGTCGTCGGAATCTTTTTCTCAAAAAGAAATTTCAATAAAAATTGAAACAATTTATATTCTTCAGAGATTTGTAAGATATATAAATAAAACGGAATCTTTTTCAAAAAAAGAAATTTCAGTATAAATTGAAACAATTTATATTCTTCAGAGATTTGTAAGATATATAAATAAAATATTGTTATTATTATTAAATTTTTCCGTTTCTGTTGCTTCGATATGTTCGACATGTTGATGAAAATTTCACACTTTAGTCGTCAGTAGTTCTAGCGTTAAATTTCTTCGTCGTTTTCCTTTTTTTCGTTCTTTTTCATTTTTTTTTTTTAATTTTAGGAAGTAAATATGGGCATAGTGTCCAGGTGTTGCGTTATTTCTGATCATTTGCATCAACGACCATAGAAAAAAATTTCTTACCAATTATTGACCTTTCGATACGGTCGAAAATATCTTTTGCATCGTCACGATTCGAAAAGATAATTACGCGGTCTCATTGAAAATAATACCACCCTGTATATCAGGACAGTATCAATCATATTTTCCTACGTTTTGTGTTTCATCTTGGCGTGTGCACGTCCGATGATACAATACGTACGTATGGTGAGTGAGTTAAGTGGCACGGTTAAAGTTGCGAGAACAAGCAGGTATAAATTCGTTCGTTCGAGTGTTTCTGTTGAAGGAAAAGTGGAAAGTATACGCATTAAAGTGTTATTTGAAGCACGCCGACGATTTAAAATCTGACCCAGTTCTGTCAAAAATAATTAAGATTGGCGCGACTCGCCGAGCCAGCCGTGTACCAGCATAATACCCTCGTCGTGTGTACGACGAGGGCCCAGAAAATGCGCGAGTGGCATCCATTTGCGGTGACGAGAAGAGCGCATACATTGTCGCTCGAGTAATTCGTCGTATCCGAGGTATTCGCCTTGTTATTAAAGCGATTCGTCACGTCATACGTCTACGATCGATTTCAACGTAATTACTTGCCAACGAATTACTTGAATTATTGTACTACGTTTAAAGCGATACGTTCGTGCAGATAAGAGGACGCGATGATTAATTACTTACAGGGGAACGTACCGAAGTGTCAATCAATCATGTCGTTTTGGTCAAATTTCGGATAAATATAGTTTTCGAAATAATCGAATTTGACACGTGCTTTCTTTTTTTTCTTTTTTTTTTAATTGGCAATGTTGTCGAAGGGGTGAAAACTACTCAAAGTTGGGAGTTTGGAACAATGAGTTTGTCAAATATTTCGGAAATTATTGAAGATACAGTTTTTGTGTAAATTGATGAAACTAGTGTTTTTTAAACGACGAATTTAATGGTGTGTACGATTTTGCCGAAGAAACCATTATTTGTTTAAAAAACTCTATTTTTTATCATTTTTTTTTTTTTTTGATCCAAGTAAATGTTAATACATTTTCTTGAATATTTGTTCACGAAAATTATTTATTCGAATATAAATTAGAAGGGTAAATTAGAATTTTCATTTTTGCATTACTTTATCAAACATTTTTTCGAAAATTACATTTATGCCAAGTTTATGTTCCCTCGTTAGAAAAAATTGATATTTAGAAAATGAATTGATTTCGACGGAAGCTCGTAATGTCGACAACTTCCGTGGAAAGGAAAACAGATCTTCAGCGTGTTAATTTCCAGTTTCGCGCGCTTCGTGTGAGAAACTTCGCGAGAAACTACAGAACAAATATACAGGGTGTCCCATATGAAGCTGTCCGCAATTTTCAAACACTGGAAAGGGTGCAGCTATCGTTTAGGGACAGAATAGATCAATGTATTGACGCCCCAAGGTCACCATTTCGGACATCATAGATAAGGAATAATCTCTGGATGCTCGACGAAGGTAAGCGTTGAATGACCTTGAATTGGAACACCAATCTAGTTATCTAGGTCGCTGAATTCATCGTGACGTCAGCTACGAAACAGTGAACTCAAAAATATATAGTTCTATTTAGAAACTGCACGACTTGCACCCCAGTACGATGAACGAATGTTCCAAATATTCCGTTTAAAAAGAAAAACTGCACGACTTGTGCGCCGACTTTTTTGCCATAAAATTTTATCGATATGCAAACATTTGAATCGATTTACAAATTAAACAAATTACAGGCGCGATCGCTCCGTACCAGTCAACGCCACTCCTACTCGAGGTCTACCCCACGCCCCCTCACGAATCACGTGACCTAAATCAATCAATCGCTAATTTTCGTTGCATTAGCGTTGCACCTGAAGAGGCCCGATTTTCTGGGTTACCTTCAGTGATAAAAAAAACAAAGGTCACTTTGAAATCTCGGAAGCGTAAGAAATTGAAAATGACCTTGAAACATTTTTTCTACGACGAATGGTTTGAGGGAAAATTGCGTAGTTGCACACGAGACAGCCTGTATATCTCAATCGGACTTCAGCGCGGGAAATTTGCATCAAAATCGTGCGGTAAGCGTGTGTAATGATTGGGTGATGCATTATCCTCGCACGCGCGTCCCATCTTCTTATTTCCAACTATCGTAAACCATTTTCGATTCCTTTCAATAAAGGCGATTCAACGAATTTCAATAAAGCTCGAATCTATGAATTATGGAACATCGAATATTGCCATGAACGGAATGCCTATTACGCGACGCGATATAATTATAATGCAAAGGCAACCGAAAGTATCGTTCCATGATCTGAATAATAACCAATACACCGGTTATATATTTCGATTCATCTGTCAGAAGAGTTCATTCAAAATCAATCTGCATGGCGTCTGATTTCACGCTTTGGTGCAACAGATATCGAAAACATCTCGCGACTAAACAGACGCAAGCGAACGTGATTAACGACTTACAACGACTGACACGTCAACGAGCTGGAACTGCACTGGAACGGTGAAAAAAAAATTTCATCCCCTTTATCGCGAGCATTCGAACGAAAGATACAAAAAGATAGAAAAAGAAGGAAGAACAAAAATATGGGAGAGAGGCAAACGTTTTCGAATAAAAATCCGTTCGGTCGCGGGCAGAATAAAAATTTCCATTTGTTTTCGCTTCCCCGCGGACCAAAGCGTATTGAATGAATGAAATTATATCGGGCGACGGATGCAAACTTGGCCTCGGTTAAATTGTTGTGCTCGGAGGGAACGTCCTTTTCTGTGGAAAAATTTATATCGTCCCGGCTAAGCACGAGTAGGAAACGCTATCTCCTGCGGACATTGCATTTTCTGCGGGATATTACAAAGGGACAAGGAAGAAGAGAAAGTAGACCGCGAACTGCGTATTAAGAAAGCAGAGGTATGAACCGTGAACGATAGCGCGAACGCACGGTGGAAAAGCACAGTCGAAAAATTTTAGAAGAGAAAAATTCACGTGTTCGCGTGTTTTTGAATAAACACGGGGGTCGAAAGTGGCCACTTAATTGTAAGACAAACGCACACTGCGAAATGTAGATCGAGTAGTTAGTTAATTAGTACAGGTTAACACACGTACTTACGTACATATTTACATACGTGCGTCAACACGAGGCAACGGATCGATACAATCTGACAGCGATATATTAATAACAGGAAGGAAAAGGTAGTCAAAGTGTTGACGCAAATATTGGCTGTAGGAGTCTCTGTCTTTCGAAACGTAATATCACTCTTTCGTGTAATTGACACGTGAATCGACACTCGTAAGGACTCGATAAATGAAACACACGAGTTTTAATATCGATTATGCAGGACCGTTCGTTCGTGTCGGAGGAACTCCCGTTATGCCCGTTTGTAAATCGTTTGTACGTACGTATGCACGAGGCTTTTCGAGTGACAGTTTAATTGTCCGTTCCATCAATTCCGTCGGACCACTGACGAGCGGAATCGATTGAACAACTAACGAAACTAATGGAATTCTTGACGGAATAATAATCGTCGGGATGAAATTTACACAGGGGAGAGAGATGGAGACATTTCAAACAGAGGAGGTAGTTGTTCGAAGAGATTGATATTGAAAAATGCGCGAAAAAGAGAGAGAGAAAAGGAAAACGGAAAAACCGAAATCTTGATGAATTTGGACGAACCTTATCAGGTAATGGTTCGGCCACGTGGGGTGGAGGAAGCGGAAGTGGCTGTACTATTCGCCGTTGACGGTGAAGAAAACGGCGCTTCCACCCACGGGTGGAATCGCCACTGTTCACCGTTGAAACCAGCCCGACGACCACGATGGGTAATCCCCACGTAGTTTTGCAGCCTGCATCAAGATGGCTCCATTGACCTCTACCCAGGCAAGATCACCGCGATCAGCTTTCGTCTCTTTCTCCTTTTCTTCTTTCCCTTTCCTCCCCCTTCTTCTCGGCCACTTCAGAAACGACCGCGTACTCTCCTCGCTGGTCTACAAATCACAAAAGACAAAGTCGTGTCAGATCGTTCGATATCTACACTGTCAAACCAACAAGTTCAACTGTATCTCGTCTACACGAAATTCTATCGCGTCGATTTCTTGAATTATTCATGTAACTTGTCGTTTCTGAAATCTGCAATTATCCAGCGCGTTCCCAGTAATACGCAATAATAACCGTAATAGTTACATCGATTAATTAGCTGCTCGAATTTTTAAATTTAATTATTTGCGTAATTTGTAATTACGTAGTGCATTCCCACTAACGAAATAACAACCATGGTAGTAGTTGTATTAATTAATCAGCTAATAAGATTTATCTACTCGAATTCTGCCGTGATGAATTTTTTAAATATTTAGGTAATTTTATGTAATTTGTCATTTCTAAAATTTGTACGATAATAACCATAGTAGTTGTACTAATTAAGGTTTATCTACTCGAATTCTATCGCGTTCATTTTTTTAAATTCAACTATTCACGTAATTTGTCGTTTCTGAAATTTGTAATCGCGTAGTGCGTTCCCGGTTGACGAAATAACAACCATGGTAGTTGTATTAATTAATCAGCTAACAAGAGTCATCTACTAGAGAACTTTATCGCGATGATTTTTTAAATTCGATTATTTACGTAGTTTGTCCTTTCTAAAATTTATAATTACGTAATGCGTTCCAATTAACACGCAATAACAACCGTACCAGCCAATATCAGCTAATTAATGCACATTAATTGCTGTTAGAATATTAGTTGATATGGAATATTAGTTGATACGGTTAATTGATGTTCTTAATGCCATATAAATCGGCATTTTGCATCGGTATAATGAGACAAAGCGTTATTGTGTACAATATCACGGCTGCGTGCATCACTCTAATACGTATTAATGTCGATGAAATTATCCTCACAGTCTCGATCATTTATTTTGATTCAACGGCTTCAATTCTATCGTTTCTTTGTCCGTGCAAAGGCACGTTCCCGTTCGTCGAAAACGTTCTGCCTCTGCGTGCGTGATTGTCGCACAAAAGAGGATACGTCGCCACATATACGTATATACGTATGTACGTGCGTACATATTCGGGCAATGCCAGAACGGAACTTTCAGAAAGCGCAGCTACTCGTTAATCCTTAAAACGCCTTACCGGAGATAGCTGCGAACTGTCGCCGACAGAAACACAGCGGGGGAATTTAACGACTCTCGCGGGAGCAATGTTAATTTCTGTTTCGTCGTTCTTTCTGGATTAAACATCAGTTGTTACGAGGCCGCAGCCTCGAAGTATCTTTTCCAGACACAACACACATACACACGCGCGCGCGCGCGTTCTTTCTCCTCCGCTTGGACAATGGAATTTCGAGAAATTCTCACCGATTTTGAGAGACCGACAATTCCTCTCGCGTTCCTACCTTCGAAAGTATCATCGATGTGTATACAGAGGTCAAATATTTGCACAAACTTCGATTTGGTATAGTATTCCGGAGGAGGATTCTTGAAGTT
>KQ435775.1:447399-457956 GCA_001276565.1 Melipona quadrifasciata | reverse complement strand
AATCGACTAAAGGAGGGAAAAGCGTCTTTATAGATTTCTAATTAGACGACGCCGCGTCGGAGGATAAGATTGCGGCGAGTGTTTGCAGTCGACGTCAAAGTTGAATTCGCACACGTAGCTACATATCTCCGAATAGATGGAAGCCAATTGACCGTGGTTTGGACAGAGAGTATGAGAATACGAGGGAAAGACGCGTGTAATATGTGGGGCGGTCGATGGAACTGGCTATATCTTGTCCGGGGCAAACTTTACGCGCATTTTCAACTGTTTTTCGTACTATCGCGCTTTCGCGCACGTTAAAGCTTCGACTAATAATAAATTACCACGTATGTGACAATATATATACGCGTGTTTTACGTATCCAATGGTAGGTAACGAAGGAAACTGTAGAGGAAGTAGTCGTCGGGTATATTTCGGTATATTTCGCACTACCAAAAAGTAATTGCGTTCTTTTTTTTTCCCCCAATAGATGGACATAAATCTTAAAATGTAATTAACTTCATTTATAATACTGTTATATCGAGTCACTTTTCTCATGTACACCATCTTGTGTAATTTGTTTTGTACACATTGAAGTTGTATCTTACATACAGGTTTTACAGCATATAAGACTATATAGCATATAGGCCAAGTATAGGCCTGAAGCTAATAAATAAAAAACAGAAGAAACTTCATTTAATCAAGTCACTCAAAATCATTAACAACTTCAGCAGCAAAAACCAATAAACTGTGATACTCGACAGACCACTCTGAATGTACATAGTATTATATACTCCCTATCGTTTCAAATATATAAATACAAGTTAGCACATAAGGACACGTAGCAAATAGGCCAACCACAGTCCTAGACTTCGTTTGAGAAAACAAATGAAATATAAAACTTCACTTTAACCCGATTCTGACTTACTGTTGGATGAAACTTGTTGCCAACCAAGCATTCTGTTGCTTTCGATTGCCTGCTCAAGTATGCTAGCGCTCTGATACCTATCCACTGCAATATCAAAAGCCATTCTACGCAAGTACATATGGTGGAAACAACAAAATTAACAACAACTAAAAAGTCACTTAAGAACGACAAGTAATGAACAAGGTGTTATCTTCCACGACAAAATTACAATAAACAGATTGTTGCACGCGATAAAGGGTACTCTTGATAGAGTAACGTGGACAGCAATCGAAAATAGATTTAAACGACAGGCATTACACACACGAGCGTAGGTGTATGAAATACGAAACAGGTAGATAATTGATGAAGGAAGTGTTCCGGTGTGTACGTGCTAGAGAATTGTTATCAGCGTTGCTGGTTTTGGCGTTGGTACATGGATGCCACGAAACTTCATTAACTCGGTCATTCATTTACCGTTCGACACATACTCGACCAAAAACAATACAAAAACATAAAAAAAAAAAGACAGAAATTATGCGCTTATAAATTAAATTGATACGATTGAAAGAAATTCCACGGAAATACAGAAAATGCAACTGCTACATGTTTAAATTGTTATGCTCGAATCAACGTTGTTTATTGAGTCGAATCGTAATTTCCGCCACGCTGACAGGAGAAAAAAACTGCCGCACTGAAAAAGATTGCTAAAAATCTGTAACAGTTGATAATTGGAAATTAAATTTCCATTTCCAGAGCGTCACGCGTTTCTAAAGTTTCAGGCACATTCGATCGTCTGCGTTGTCTAGGACGAAACATCGTGGATAAATTTTGTAATCACAATTTCGCGAATGGCACGTACATGAGTGGAAGTTGCACACGAGAAGTAAATTAGTATACACACACACACACATACACACACATACACACACTGGAGGGGCAAGCGCATCCTCCAACGTGCACGCGTTATATCCGTGATATAAAGTGACATGTGTGCAACATGTAGCTCTCCAACGATAGACACGTTATCACCGACGCTGCTGAAGGTTTCATGATCGATCCTATCAACTATCAAACTCCATTAACTCGTACGTTCACCTGCTACCTACTCCGTCGTGCCTGCATTCACACAGATGTTGGTCAGCTTTCGCCGCGAACCTCGCGTGGAATCTAATTTTATCACAGACCATTAAGACATTTCGCTATAATCGCAACTATCGCCTCTACTGACGTTTCGCGATTGTTATTTCGCATTTAAAACTTGCGCTCGGTTGAACGAGACCAACGCTCGAAATCTTGATCGAGTCAGATTTAGTGATATGTTTTCGAAATGTAACGATGCAAAAAATATTTTTTTCTATCTGACACGAATGGTATCGAAATATGATATCAAAATCATTTTTTTTCTTCATATAAAAAAAAAAGATACGTTCAGATATGTAAAGAACATGATCTGGAAAATTTAAATCTACCTCTATGGGGATCATAGACCTTGGCCAGTCGAGAGTCTTGTAACAAATGTAAATGAAGATTATACATCTCTTCTAATAGCTTGAAATCCTATTTCCTAAATCATCGTATCGAAATATGTCAATAATTCACAATGGGATACTGAACGCGAGAAAAGATCGGTACGATATACTCGTTTATGGTAAAAGTGGCCAATGTTTGAGAGAAGCAGCTCGAGTGTACATATTTTCTATTTGTACGTGCAAGTAGGCACATTTTCATTTTAGAAACACGTAAGAAAATTCACATAAAGATGCTTTGACTTTCCACGCGTACGTGTGTATTTTTGGCAGTTGTCTATTTTGCGAATTGTAAATGAAGACTTTCAATTAGGTACCTCATGCCTGACTTGAGTAGATACGCTCGCACGTACAATTAACATACCAATATCGATTACAGCAACTATACACGCCGTGTTTATGATCGGCGGCGCAATTAGGCCGCTAATATTTTCACGCGATAATTGTTTTCCTCCCCCGGTATAACGATGTCCCCGGCATAGATCAACTTCCATAATTCATTAGCTACTTTTACATACTTTTGCATTTTCGTTGAACGTCGCGATAAACGAATATCACAAGTATCGTAGAGTCAAGTGTTGTAAAATTGCCGTGGAGAACTTTTTTTTCGAAATTATAATCGATCGTAAGCTCGACAAAGTTGCCAATTTACATTTCATTTGCCATCGAAAGCGGCGCGTATTTATGGATCGCGAATTATTAAGGGGAATTGGGGAAGTTTCTGTTTAAAACTCGCCGAGATTTGCATTTGATTTGATTATCAAAGTGACTTGGACCGATAAACTGTCTAGCAAAGTCGCCTAAGTAATACGAATGGGAATATAGCTACCGAGCACTGACGCTGGGGCACATTAAATCGCATTGACTATTTAATAACTGTTTCCAAGTATTTCCACGCTATTTTCTAGCATTTCGGGGAACAGTATTTCAACTATTTCGCGTCTCGAGTACCGCCAAGTTTCATTAAAAATACGAAAAATATTACATCAACTGCTACGCTTACAACTGATCAAATATAAAACTGTTGCTCTTTTCGATGTTATTTGCGAATAACGTTTGGTGCAGCACTAATTTTACCAAGAATATTATATTGTTACATCACAATATTATATTATTATATTAAAAATATTATATTTATACTAATTTTATGAAAAATGTTATACTAACTGCTATGTACTATACCCACAACTGTACAAATACATAACTCTCGAAGCGCCAATGTTATCTGCTAATAATCTTATCAAAGGCGCAGCACTAATTTTATCGAAAAAATGCGCGAATGTTATTTTTTTGCCGACGTTGCTTGCGATGTTAACTTCGTGGAAAAACCCGCAACACGCAGGTATAATGATTTCCGAGTTAGTGTAACGGCGTTCGGGGTAGTAAAGTTATACCAGAGGCATCCGCGAAGATCGATTGCGCCGCCAGATCGTGTAACAACGTCATCAACGATTTTATTAGACGTACAATAAATTGCAGAACTTCAAATTTGTATCGCTGCTTTGTTTCGAATTACCTACTGCATTACAGTTACGAACCGTGCGCGCTTAACGTTAATCTTATCTGTCTCTCGTAAAGTTCCACGTCCGGTGAAACGATAATGAAAATGGCGAAAAAACTTGAAACAAAATTGCTGGCAAATTCTTTCCGCGAAAAGCAACCAGTTTGTTCCGCGTGTAAATACACTCAAATGGGCAAAGCAAAGTTTGCACTAGAACAAAATGATCGAAATGACCAATTTGCAATTTTTGGATATTTACGGATGTTTGTGAAACAGTGTATTTTTACAGATTTCAATGATTTATTCGCAAAATGCGTAAATAAAAGCAATTAAATATTGTAAAGTACTTTTTTTTTTTTACTTTAACATCTTTTTTAATCGTCCGTAGTTCCAGTGTGAATAAAACAGCCAAGAGCACGATTGAACGTACACTGAATGAGAATTTGTCGATATTTTGAACTGTTATAACTTCACAAAAGAAAATTTGAATATGCAACGTTTTTATTCGATCTAATTTCGAAACGTGAACCTTCCACTGCCCCAAGTTCGTTCCTTCAAAGATGTTTTTACTTCGTGTAGCAGGTGGCAGAGTAAAACTACTTTTATTCTCGTAAATTGTAAAAAATTCGTAAATCTTTAAAAAAATTTTTTTACGACTCGATCCACCATGGTCTTGAGAATTGAAATTTTTTCTTTACAACGAAACTTTAAAATTCACTGTGCGATTCTTTTTTCTTGCAATTTTATTCAATTTCGAATAGCACAGTTAGTCAACGAAAATGTTAGCGTTTCTTTTATTCTTATCGTTCTATCTAATAAAACGACGAAGAAGAAATCAAGTATATCAAGTTTTAAAAAGTCGTTGTAGAAAGAAAACTAATCTCCAAGACCACCACAGATTCAGCCATAAACAAACAAAATGTTTCGATGTTCTTACATACCTGCAAGTTTTTACAATTTTTTTATTTATAAAAGAAGATTTTTCCATTTGCTACACGATGTTAAAATGTCTCTGGAGAAAAAATGAATTTAGGGTAGTCAAAATAGAAGTTTTACGGCTTCAAATGAGACCAAGTGGACTGCGATGATTTTAATTACAATTTCTTTTTTCGAGGTTACAACAGTCTGTAACTTCTCGTTTAGATTAATTGAAATTAATTAAAACAGTTTGTATCTGTTGCATCAAAATGCTGATGGTAACACGGTGGTAAAAACTTTTTTAGAAAAGTCAAAAACATCCTACAAAATATTACGTGCTTTTCTTGTATTCTTACGCAAACACAAATACTGAGTAAAATATTATTTATGTTTAGCTCTGCTCGTCAATCAAAGGATTATAGAAGAGAAGAAAGTGACGTATATCTCAAATCCTCGCAAAACTGAGAAATATTCTTTTCGTCATACACAAAACAAAATAAAATTATAGGAACTTTCGCCATTGAAGAAAGCCATTAAAGAAAAGAAAAACGAATACAAACACACTCGCCACGTGTAACACGCGATATATACAGGCGAAATTGTTAAAAGATTGTTGAAGGTTGAACAACGTGACAAAATATCGTAATCTCACCATGACAAAATGCATATTCGCAGGATGATAAAGTACTTGTTCGACCACGTTTCCCGACGTGGGGAAAAGGTGACGAATATTATCCTTTTGTTCAGGATTCCTGGAGCCACGCCCAAGCAGGAAGTTCTGAGATCGATATCACGCGTGTGTGTTGTTCATGAGTGTATCCATAATCTTTTTAACGGCCCGTGAAGGGTACAGATTTCATTTGCAGGAAAAAATCGTGAATCAACTCGACTCAACTCCGTTGGTAGCCAAAATCCCCCAACTTTCTGCGAGGGGGACGTATCGAAAACTCAACTCGTTGGGTTTTCACATTTTAGCGGAACTGCGATATAATGTAACAAACGGAACGAGAGACATGTATTATCGTATCGTGAAATATATCGTTTTCCCACGCGACAATGAACGAAAAATTTCTTTCATTTTGCGCACTCACGCGGACAATCGGTATTTCGGCGGAAAGCGATCTTTAACGCGGAGATGGCACAGCAGTCAGTCGGTTGTACGTCAATGGGCTGTTTCGTTTCCAGAGAGGCGGGTAATACACGCGACGTATTGTTAATTTAGACAGTGACGTTTTTGTCCGCCTAATAAACCGCTTTTGTGCTTGCTCAATTCGGCCATGGTACATTTGTATGCGAGTATTAGGGAACTCGATTTACGCTCCAATTGTTCTCCGTTTACTCCCTGCTTCGTAACCTCTGCCTCGAAATACGTAACCGCATGTAATCGCCGGAGAAGAGTCCGCGTCTGAGCGAGAGCTCGAATGATACTTGGGACAAATATTTGTTTTTTCTCAAAGATCGGAAAAAGTTGAACGACAAAGAATCCGTCGAGTGTTGATGCAGAAATTGTATCGATTTCGCGCGAAAAAATGGCACGATAAACTTTCAAGGGTTCGTTGTGAAGGGGAGACGTTGATCCTCAAAGCTGCGACTTAATTTTGCGCGAAAGAGCAACCAACTTTGGAAAAAACGACCCCGGTACCGTGAAAATAGAGACTTTACGCTTGGAAAAGCTAAATACTCTCTGCGTTCGCTGTATATTAACATTTCACAGATTCTTTTGAGTTTGAATTTTACAAGGAATTTTCAAACAGTTGTTATTGTTTCGTCAAGAATTTTGTAAAGTACATTATACTATCAATTTTCTCAATTTTTCGACAAAAGGAAATAATAGCGTAAATACTAAATATCAGAACCAAAGAGTGTCTTAAGATTTTCGAGGCAAAACGTAGATACATCTATGAACGTATGCTTTAAACAGTAATCGTACAATGATAATTATTGTAATTATGAATTGAAAGGGTTTTGTTACGATGATACATAAAAATATGAATTGAAACAATGGAACAAATACATGCAATAAAAACCGATGAAAACGCAAGAAGAATATTCAAATACACGCAAGAAGCCATGAGAGTAAGAGGTTCTTGCAGAGATGACTCGAACCAAAAACAAGAGCATTCAAGTGCAAATATAATATACAACGTATATAGAAAAATGTAAAATATATTTTATCTTGTATACATAAGAGCAATATTATATATAACATATATATATATAAAATGTATTTGCACTTTTATTTGTACTTGAATACTCATACATGTATATGAGATAAAATATATTTTACATTTTTGTATGTACATTGTATATTATATATAAACAGAACATTTCCAAGTTTTAAGGATTAAGCGTAGGCAATAAGTGTAAAATGAGATTTGTAACATAATAAAAAGAGAAATCAACGAATCAATTATGAAACGAAGAGCGAGAACGTTCAACGTTTAACATCTTAAAGTTTAAAGAGGCAAAGTTTCAATGACATCGGTCGTTTAAACGATCTTTTTATCCGCCTGACGGACTTCACGGATTTTTCAAATCTTTCTCAAACATCTGGAATTTGGAAAATCTTCAAACGCTGCGAGGGACGGCGTTAATTACTTGATCGTTTACCGAACACATTTTTACGAGTCTCGCGGCAAAGACGGGAGATGTTAAACCTTAACCAGTTTAATTAGCCTTGCGTAGAGCGCGGCGAACGTGAAAGCTAAAGTGCCGCTTTGATGAATGAACGAAAGGCGTGTTAACGTTTTACATACACACACGCACGCACGCACGTACAAGAGGAATTAGATTCCTTCGTATCGTATCGCATCGTCTCTTCCATTCACCTTTTCGGCCAGTTAGCGGAACGTTATTTGCGTTCCTTGCGCTTTGCGTTACCGGCCGCGGCCTCCTGCTAAGTACTCAAAGCGACATTGAACGAAACGGACGGCGCGAAATAGTTTTCCCGGTGATTTAAAGCAACGGTGAATTAGGCAAAGTAATTGGGAGAATGGACACTGAGAAACTGCCACGTAATCAAATGTCCCGGCAAAATGGCCGAACTCCCGCCGTAATTTGACACTCGTGGCTGTTGGAAACGTTTCGAGTACGCGTAACTTCAAGCACTTGCTATAATATGTGACATAGCTGTATGTACAACTGTTACATGTAATGTATATTATAACTATAACTATAATACATATGCTAACTAGACTTGCTATAATATATATAATAGATAACTATATGTAATAACTCATTTAACCTGTTCGTTACTATTGATATCACATAACTATATGTAATAATATCCATTTAACCTCGACGTCACTACAACACATCACATATAAATAATTATACGTAACAACTCATTTAACCTGGACATCACAACGAGAGATTTTATTACGATTCGCTGCGACGTTTAACTCGTTTGCCAAGTCCATTGCAAAAAGTTAGCACGGACGTAAGTCAGCAGAAACGAACAGAATGAGAACGCAGTATAGCGTCAGAACTATTTTAACATTGTTCCGCCCTATTACTTCTCGCGCGAAAAAGAATTTTGTTGAAAGTTGCTGTTCGCGCACTCTGCCGTTTTAAATTTAATACACGCAAACTTTTGTCACAGATATTACAGTACATTTCACTTATCTCTCTCACTCGCGAGAAGTATGATTTTATCTCGCGGGGGTGGTGAGTTTACAATTATCATTACATCCTCGTGCGTTTTGCAATTTGGCAATTTAGCAGTTAGCAAAATTAGTCAAATGTGCACTGTGACACTGAATACAATATATTTCTTAAATATTGTACGGTAAATAAGCGTGAAGCTTCGAGGCTGTTTGGTGATATTTCGTAAGCGTCTACGTGTGTGTGTGAGTGTGTATGTGCGCGGGGAGGTGCAAACACTTAAATTAGATTAGTTTGCATTCGCGGATACACACGTTGATTGTCGACAGTTTCGGAGACTACCGGATTTCGTACATGCTCGCAACCAGTCACGCGAGTCAACAAATAAATGTCTAAGATCAGCGCACACGTTTCAAGAAATTCGAGCGATTCTCGAACGAATTCCGAGAATTTGTCGTGAAATAAATTTTGAATAAATCGTATAATATTTTATACGGTAAAAGGAAAGTTTATATATATATATATAGCAATTTTTCCATGTGTACTTGTCCAAATTTTTCGAGAATCGAGCAAACGAAGAATTTGGTAAGCGCGGAGCGAAAACGAAAATGTACATGTACGTACGTACTATGTACGACCAATTGGAGACACTAAAGAAAAATATGTCGCTGCGTTAAAAAAAACAAAAGCGATGCAAGGAGAAAAAAAGAAAGAAAATTGAAATGAAATCTGCGACTTGTAGAGAAATCGGGAGAGAAAATAACGTAAGTAGGTGGCTGGAGGACGGTGAAGGACAGACAAATGGGGAATAAAGGAAGACGGAGAACTACAAAGTTATTCGCTTAAACGAAAGAATTCTCTGTGAATAGCAAAAGTATAAAGATACACAAGTACTTCGAAATATTTAAAACGTCCACCGATTGAATTTTTGAGTAAGGTATCGCACAAAGCTTGCGTTTATAACGGTCATGTCAAAAGTTTTTTACGTACAACTATTCTAGCAAAAGAGAAATGTAGATAAATTAGAAAAAAAAAAAAAATAAACCCAGTATATTTTTCGTCCTTTTCTTTTTTTTTAATTTCCTTTTGGATATGTTTCTACCTTGCACGTGCAAAATATTTTGGGAAAGATGTCGCATAAAATTTGCATTTATAATGATCACGTCATAAGTTTGTACATACAACTATTCTAGTAAAAGAGAAATGCAGATAAATTAGAAAAAAAATAAACCCACTATATTTTTCATCCGTTTTTTTTTTAATTTCCTTTTGGTAATGTGTCTACTTTGCACGTGCAAAATATTTATTTTTAAAAATTAGAGTACAGAATGATAGTGAGGGATATCGACAATCCTGATCTGTATATAGGTGAGTGCATTAGATCCTTTCAAACGTTTCGCGACAGCTTTAAAACAGACAATCGATGTTAAAACCACATAAACTTCGCGCCAATTGAAACAACTGCAACCGAAATTGCTGCGAGCTTTTTCAAACACACAGGACAAACAACGTTTCTCTCGTTGGTTGGGAACAAAGCGTCGACCGAATGAAATTTTACTCACCGTCTTAAATTTGACGCGGACGACATTAACGGTGTCTCTTTCCCATATTTTATGCACCTCTGACGAGAACTTTTAACCTGGAACAGAAAAAAGAAACAAAAATTCACTTTGCGTTGCATAACACGATCTTCATTGTATAATCCGATTTCTACAAACACTGTTAAACGTGCCTTTTGCGAGCCTTTTATAACGAACGCTCGCATGCGTTTCAACGTGTGTTGTACAAGCATTTCACGGTGAATTTTCTTTTCACCTTTTTACAACGGACATGCTTGAATACATCGTGGACAGTTTATTACGCAACACGATGTTACTAATATAATAATTTCGCGACTGTAACAGCTGTACTTTACGGCTAAGTACAATTTTGTCATTTTATTCTGAATGACTTGAAAGTATACAGAGTGTCTCGCGACTCGTGATCAAGGTTCTACATGTGAAAACGTCTCGAAAAGAAAGAATAGAATTTCTTCATTGAAGCTCTCTTTTTTCGAGAAAATCGAGTTTGAATGTTTATCGAGTATACTTGAATTCACACGAGGTTGTTTTGCGTCTGAAAGT
>KQ435775.1:407934-442124 GCA_001276565.1 Melipona quadrifasciata | reverse complement strand
ACATTCCAATTTCTGATCTCTGCTAAGCCGACATTATATTATATACGAGTACGTGCATCGAACGGTCGTAAAAATGATCGCAGAGGTGTATCGACTAGATTATCTCGATATCAATTTCTTTCAGACGGCCGATTTTCAAACGAACTCGACATTAATATCATTCCAGCTTCTCGTTCAATTTAGAAGGTAGAACTGGCTCCTCCCGACAAAAGACCAACCGGCCAATCAATTATTTTCCTCCAAACGAGCAACGTGAAAACAGGGAGGGTCACTGTAGAAGCAACAATGTCGCGTTCGGTGAAACCACCGCAGACGCAAGAGCCAAAAAATTTTAGCTAAGAAACTCCGACTAAAAGCATTCCTATCGATCTTTAAGAAGAGTTATCAAAGGAAAAGCAACGCGTGTGATGAGAATAACGTAATTTACAAATATTCTTTTTTCTTTTTTTAAAATTGCAGAACGATTACCGTTGACGCCTAAAGATACTTTTAAAATTTACTTATCTATCGAGGTACTGTTGGCACCCATAGGCGCCTAACTTACTTCGGTCGAACGAGACCTGAAACGAGAGGCGCCTATGAGGCGCTTACTTCACATTGCTCGAATCAAACTGAAGGCGTCTACAAGCGTCCAGTAAATGTTACCGACAAACAGCAAACCTCACTTGGATCAGGCGTAAATGAATTCTAAATCAACAATTACATCTTCCGTTAGTCACATACCTATTAGTTAAACTTGATTATTTTACAGCTGTTTGAAAAGTCGTTATTTAAAATTAATATATTACAAAATATTATAAAAATTAATATATTATAATATTATAAAATTAATAAATTAATCACAAAAAATACACGCCACGATGACAAGACAATAAATTCAAGTTGGACACAAGTCTGAGGACACGAGTGACTTTGAAATGTCTGTTCCTCTTTATAAGCGTACATCCGTGTGTGGTACGTGTCAAAGTCCGTCGTAGCGAAAGGGTTAATAGACCCGTCCCTGCCGCGACTTTAACTTCACCGAAGCCACGAGTTACGTGATTGAGATCAACCAATTTGATTTCAGATTTCTGCATTTATCAGTGGTTGCCTCTTATCTGTGTAGGCGACACACTCTGGTGTTCTCACGCGTGTTCTCAAAGTGGAATTTCCAGGGTCGTAGTACCTAGGAATAGGAAGAGGAAAAGAAACGGAAGCAGAGGAGGGCCAATGGGAGAAAGCTGGCAGATGAAGGACAGGAAGATGAAGGAAGAAAATGAAAAAATGTGTAACGGGAATTCGTGTAGCGAGGTCGGATGCAGCCGGTGGTAACGCGGGTATTATTTTACTATGCAAACAGGAACGAACGTGACCACGATGTTAACCATCCCATTTTCTTCTCAACGGTATCGGTAGCCTATGCCGCGACTGGCTATTAATCAATTTCGAGACGGTAATACGATTCTCTCTCCGAGAAAGAACGTGCATGCACATTCGATCACAGTCTTGGCAATTCGCCAATTCTGACACACACACACATACACACACATACGTACGTGCTTCTTACAGATTTAAATTTCTCCAAGTATCTATCTTTCTTCCCACACACACACACACACACACACAGAGATACGCACACGTAGACATTAAGTTTTAGTTAGGCATATCGAAGAGAAGGATTTTCAATCCAACGTATAATATTAGCAAAACTTTGCAAAAACTTGCCCCTCGTAGTTTTAACGTAGAAAAAGGAAAAAGAAAAATAGTGTCGATCGTTGGGGAAGATACGCGTTGCGATCTACCAGAAGGCAGAGTCATTTCAAGTAGTTTCAGCGGCAGTGGGTAAAGAACGATCTTGAGACGACTATCGTTCTCGAGACGGTATCGCGTGAACGTTCAATCGAGGCAGCCTTGCAACAGCACACACACTGGACGGGTCTTTCGACAACAGTCGGCCCAAGTCAATCGTTCGATTACTCAAACAAATAGTCCAGCATACAAATAGCCCGGCAAATAGACAGCGACGTTTATAGCCCATGGTTCGGGACTAAATACACAGTCGATCACCCATCCGTTAGCTCTCCACGTCCACCGGTTATCCAAAATTAATTTGGGAGCGGCAACGTTCACCAGAGGGGGGGAAAAAATCGCGTTCCGCTATAATTAACCGAGAGTTTCGGCAACAGATCAGAGAATACAGTCGCGCAAGAACGGAACTATCGAAGGACAATTTGAACAGATAACAATTGCTAGACCGCGCGAGCTCGCGAGAAATTTGCGTCATCCCTCGACGAAACCTCTTGGAAATATAATTTCGTTTAGGTATACTTTAAGGTATACTTTTTTTTTTCTTCCAGAGGGTAAATAAGCGCAACCGTGGTTAATTGGAAGCACGGTTGAAACGAGCTTCAATTAAGGACCGACTTTGACTACAAAACATCTCGATTTCCTCGTTACGTAAGCAATCGAGCGATATCGCTTTGATCTGGCGAGAAAATATATGAACCAGTTAATGCCCCCTTTCATTCTCTAAGAATATTAACGCAGCCGCGAATAATTTCCCTAAAAGCTTTCAGTCAAAGCTATTCCTTTGTACTGTTACTTGGCATTAATTAAAGGTAAATTGAGGTCACTGTGTTGTAATTAATAAGCTGTCTCGTGCACCAAATTGATGCGTCGATAAACAACGGCAACAGTTTCCACGAAGCGCGAAGGGGGGGGGGCAATTCTTCCACGTAAATTTTACGATACCGTCCCGGTATTTATCGATATAACCACTTTCAACCGTGATCTCGACAAACATACGTGATTAATTTTCCCCCTTAATATTTCCATTAATATCGAAAAAATCAATCCGAGTTGGTAAATATTAGTGTCCTGATGGATTCTCGTTTCGCGAAATCGGAGATACGAGAATCAATGCGGCACAGGGGAAATCAATGTACGTACAGAGAGGAGCAGAACTGAACACGCATGTGGAATTTTATGGAGCAAAACATATTTTATTGAATATTTACAGGCAGAGTATAAAAACTTTGAACGTTAAGATTAAACGACTTCAAATTAAAAGTTCAAAAATTCAATGATCAATTAGAAATTCGAGAAATACTAATGTTAAAATTCAATAAAGTGGTAAAAAAAAAAAAAAAAAATTGTGCAGCATGTTTTTGAGGGGAATTTCAATCCTCAAACCGACGGTGAATCTAGTTGCGAAAAGAAATTTTTCACACTCTCTCAGCCGTTTTACATGGTGTAAAAATTGGTCTTTGAAAATGAGACCAAGTAGATTCTTGTACGATTGTCTTTTATAACAAAGTTATAACAGTTTAAGGTATGGACAATTTTTCGTCCTTACGCGTTCAGTTATGCTTCGATAACACTGTATGTATCATCGGACCGTCGAATTTTCAATTTCGCGCTACGAAAATTACAGAGATCACGGTAGAAAGAAGCTCGAATTTGCGCAATAGCAATAAATCGGTTTCAACGACATCGCAACACTCGAGACCGTCACGTTCAAACTTCGCTCTCAAAATTTTGCATATCGCTTTCATCGAGCTATTCGACGAAAATGGACGAATATCCAGAACGCACCAACGCTCGACGATTATTTTATTTAGATGAAATTACGCTGAACGAATTTGCAAATTACGAATGCAATTCACCAGTACAATTCTCATCGGCTAGATGCAATTTTCATCGTTGTCTCTGAAGTTGAACGTGCAATTTCAGAAATTTCCACCTTGTGTACATTACGATATAATAGCCACCAGTTTATCTTTCTGTATTTTCGCGTCTCTGTACAGATAAGAACTCTGTTCGTCAAGGATGCTTCGGCGTTAAAGACGGAGCAACGTTTTACTTTATCAGCACGTCGCTTTAAGACGAATGTTTCAGAAATACGGCTCCTTTCGGGGCGGGGGAATTACTCAAATTGCGAAATCGCACGAAGAACACGGCGAGGGAGAGCGACGAGTGTTCTAAGGATTTCAAGAATTACAAAGAAAACAAACGAAACGGAGCGTGGAGTTATTACACGCTGGAAATGCTTCATTGCGGAGAGAGCTTCTGATTCAGAACCGCCGCCCATTCTTGAAATTTTAAAACTTCTCCTACTTTTCTGACCGACCGTTAAAGCTGCCGAGCGGATCCCGAAATCTCTGCGCGATTGTGGCACTGTGGTATTAGCCAGCACGTTAAATATTCTACGATATTTCGATCTTTCAAAACTGAAAAATCCATTTGCTTATTCAAACCTTTTTTTTTTCTTTTTTTGATAAAACGATGCGTAAAACGATCGAATCTACGACGTTCAATCAATTGTGTAACCAAATGTGGAAAATAAACCTCTTGCGTAACCGATAATTATAATTAAAATATACATCGAATAGACAAGAAAGAGGGAAAAGTAGGTAATTAATCCATTATTCCGTGTGTTGATCATTGGAAGCCACTTTGATGTCGGCTTTAATTAACAAACGCGACTGTTATGCAGAAGCTTGCACGTCTGGGATGCATTACTTGAACTGCAACGTGAGCTTGTTCCGTCCTAAAGTCGTGAAATTGCGTTGCGTTCGAGCAAACAGCCAAGTGTTGCCAATGATACTTGAATGAAAAGTGGGAACTACATTCAACTAACAAACATTTACTATTGACTAATAAACATTTTTAAATATTGGATAATACTTGATATTTTTCCACGTACATCTCTTCTTCGAAAGAAATATGCGACGTTTTCCTTTTGCGAGAAATATAAATACATAAACTTGACATCAACGCGTGGACCTTCGTCGAGAGAAAAAAGGTTGATAAATTGAGCATGAAGTTGGCCAATTATTCGGATTTATAAAAAAATCCGTCTGCAGTTACGTTTTCAAAGAGCTGTAGTTAACGGTGCTTTAAAAGCAGTCGGGGGTTAATGTTGCGGAGATCGATAATGGGAACACGTGCACCGCGAGATTACCGTATGTACACAGACACACACGTATACTTTTGCGCGATTGTTCCAGAACGGGACTCTATAAAAAAGGAAGAAAGAAATTCCTCCGTTATATAACCAAATTAATCGTAACTGACTGCAACTAGAAAAGCTTGATTTCTAAAGTTTGTCGTAAAACTCCAGGTGAAAATTTGACGGTTCGAAAGTGGTACTATGGCCCAACAAGAGCGACGTTACATTTGTTTAATTTAGATAACTATCGAGCTCACGGAGAAACATCTGTTTGAAGCAACAATCGTTTGCCTTATGGTCGTTTGCATTGTGTTTAGGTAAGGCAAACGAGATATGATCGATGATAAGAAGGAATGAAACACGAACGAGAGAGGTAAGCTTTTATATATTCTGCATCCTGTTGTTTCTCTTCCCCATTAAACCACGTAATCCCCATAGGGGAGGGGAAGAGGGGCGGGTGCGTCCTTTCACAATCAGTTTGGAGGGGCCAAGTGTCGTATCGACAGCCTGCTCCCTCCCCCCTCTTTTTCGCGAAACAAATAAAGTTGCACGCGTGCTCAAACCACAAAGCAAGAGCGATACATTTTTGGACAAGACAATCTGTTTGATTGCATTTGAGAACGTAGGAAATATCAAAGCTCAATTAGGCTTGACACGTAACATAAACGCGGAGGACTATGAGAACGGTTGATTTTGTCCGATCTCTCATTAAGACTGAACGTCGCACGTAACTCGTACGTATACGCGTGGGTATTGTACCCCTGTTTTTAATTACTCGCATCGCAAACCGTCAAGAGTGAAATTCTTCGTCCGCTTAAAAACGAGTTTATGCTCATTCTGCGTATACCTCGGTAAGACCTGAATTCTTTGATAATGGGGAGGGTGACCCAGAAAATATACGGCATCGACATAGACGCGAGGCGCGTAGTATCTCGCGTGTGCATGTACATACGTACACAACGTGCACACGCGACACGCGACACACAGACGCGACGCCCCTACGAGCAATTGCACCGCGTATGCGAGCTATTCATTCCCGCGCGTACATAACGGTACACCCAAAAGGACACCCCGATTCACGCTTTGTAACGTTACCCTCGATACTTATAAACCCGGTGAATCCGTCGGGACGATTTAGTACGGACAATGGTTCGCTCACTGGCGGGATCGTGTTCGATCCGTCGGTAACAGTAGAGCGAGACCGAACGAGCCGGCCTCAAACGTTAAGGTTAACCAGAGAGAGAGAGAGAGACAGAGAGAGAGACAGAGAGAGAGAGAGAGAACGGAAGCGAAATGTAAACGAAATGAGATGGAAAGTAGCATCAGTGAAGATTGCGCGCGATAGTCAGACACGTGGAAGGGAACGATGAACGGGAGAACAATGAAAATGAAAGAACAAGCGACCGATTCATCGTCGATTAATCCAAAAAATACAGAGAGCAAATGCTTTCACAACAGTGTGGCAAAATAGTAAGACGCTTTGTAAATTTCTTGCATGCAATGAAAGGAAGTGTATACTTTGCAGTCTGTATATATTGCGTACGTCTCTCCAGAGTAAGCACGCAAAATCTTAATACGCGATAAGAGAGTTGAAAAAAGAAACGAGTCAACAGTCGTAGTTTTAGATTTAGAAGTAAAGTTGCTCGGCTAAAAGTACAAGACGATCTGGATTGTTTGACTTTGAATAAGTACAAGAGTGAACACATTTTCATTTCTCTGCGATATTGATTCACTAATCAAAAGTCAGTCGGACGAAGAAAGAAAGTGAGTCTTTCTGTTGGAGAAAGATCCTATGCAATATATAGAGTTTGTACAAAGTGTACATTTTCTACCTTTACGTGTAAGAAATTTAAAATTATATAAAGTGTCTTATTACTTTGTCTAGCACTGTACAACAGTATGGTGGTCAGAATAAAGATGCAACATAGAGTTGTACAAAGTATACATTTTCTACCTTTATATATATACAAGAAACTTAAAAATATATAAAGTGTCCTATTACTTTGTCCAATACTGTATGACGATATTGGTCGATCATTTATTGAACGCGAGTCAAGTTGTTGACGATTATGTGCGAGATGTATCAAGCTTCGTTGCTTTGGCTTCTAGACTTCAACGCTGAAGTCTGTGTCTACATACATAGTTATTTGTTGAAAGCGTTTAGTGATCGTACATAGGGTCTATGAAGTAGACATTGTGTTGTGCTTTGATAGCAGATACGAGATAATATAATTTCCCGATCAATTCACTTAGTTCGAGCGTGATGCGTTTTTTTACATTTGACATGGTAACACAGAGTACATTTTTAATTTTTAGTCCGTCGTAAAGCATCTGAAAAGATTCCTAAATATTTAATTTCTTGCAAATACTTTCAATTCCGATTCAACTTGTACATTTCTCTTACGAAGTAAAAAATCATACGCGTACGAGAAAAACAAATATAAATTTAGTTTTCTCCTAAATACGGGGAACTGTAGAAAACTGTGCGTTTGCGAAATAAGAAATATCGTTAAAACTAGCGAGTCAATTTTTGCGAGAAACAAAAAAGAATATGTACATATATATGCATATATATTTCTGTTTTCACAAAACGTGTAATAGTGACAAACCGATGGTGGATGTAGCAGCAATTATTGGTTTTCGAGTTATTTCTCATAAGGGTTCTGCAGTTAGTGCTCGCAAACATATATATAGAATTCCCTTCCTGGCTTTCTGGCTTTATTGCCTCCAGTTTCTAATTCAAACAAAAATAGAAATCTCGGACAACAGCTGGTACAACAGCTTTCTCAACTTTTAATTATACCGTCAAAGAAAAATAAGATCTTCGAAAGTGTAAAACTCTCGGCGATCGTTATCGCGGAGAGTTTCTTAATAGATCGGAAAGTTCAATCCTATATTTGTTCCGCCAATTGTACGTGTGAAATAAACTTGCGAGAATCGCGCGAATTGAAATTTCCTTAACGATCGCACAACGAGACGTCACGATCAAAATAATACAAAGCTTAACACACCGTAAAAAGTGTACTTTACCGCTGGTAGATTTAATTACTCGATTGATTACAAATATTTACGATTCGGCGATCTGACAAACACTCGAGCCTGCTGCTCTCGTTAGGAAGAATCGCTCGTTAAGAAGAAGAGAGCCGCGAATCAGCAGTTTGTCGTTTAGCCTCGGCGTCCCCGGCAAAACGGCAAAGAAAGAAAAGTTGAAAAAGCCTTTTCCTTTTGTCAGAGCTATCGGAGCGAGTACAAATATGTTTTCACACACATACACACACATAGATAAAGAGAGAGAGAGAGAGAGAGAGAGAATAAAAGTTCTTCTCGATATACAAAGCAAGGCAAACAATCGGAAACTTGCTTTTCTCACGTTACAATATGTAGGCTGGTTTCCTACGCTCGTTGTTCTGCGCATCGTAAATTTCGATTGCATCGACTGATCAATAGCCCGACGGTTTATAAACCGTTACAATTATCAGTCCTTTCATTCAGTGCCCTTCATCGACTCGACGCGACGCGAATTCGTCAAGTTTTCTAAAGAGGTTATCAAATTATTCGTACTCGAGGAAAAATTTTTTTATTGAGAGAATTATTTCTCGATAGAAGCCAGTTTCCGAGTGGTGCTTCCTTTATAGAGTAAGCCCTCGAACGAATAACGGGGAGAGGGGGGGGGAGAAAATTAATTTACCTGGTCGCTCTCGCGCTTCCCAGGATTTATAACGGATTTTTCAAACAGGACGATTAAAGCATCGGAATTTATTTTTTATGGCGGAGCAATTTAACAACCCTTCGCAGGCTTCGTAATGTATGGCTTTTAAATCGTTTTTAATCCCTAGATAATTGCTGAAAATTCGCCGTGGAAATGTCCACGGCGTTAAAACAGCAACGTACTAATGTACACGTGTATATGCGTGTATGGTAGAATATTTGAACAATAACTGGACTAAAAAGAGGCCCCTCTTTCCGTTCAAATGCAAAAACGTTTGTTTCGAAATACATCGACCATTCAAAACTATTCAAAACTATAACGTTTCATCACCTCGTGAATTTATTACGCGTCGAATTTCGACTACGATTTATCGCAGATTTAGCGGTACGTAACCTTCTTACGCGCGACGTGTTTATTTGTCGCTTGAAATATAGCAGTCAGCAGTATTTTACTGTACCGCGATTTTCGACTGAATTCCTAATCCAACCAACGAGCATTGTAATCGATTCCATAAAACTTTCATGATTCTCTTCGATTCCGAGTCACGTTTCACGACAATTCGACTAAATTTTATCGAATTAGCGTTAAAGTATAAAAAAAGAAAAAAAAAAAAACGTTGGAAGTATAAAAAAGTAACGTTTCAAAGTGGCAAAGAGAAATGAAAAAGAATATTTCACGAAGACATAAATCGCGTATAACGCTGCCGGAACGCATCGATGCGTATATCGCGTTGGCCAAAAAGTAATTGCATTTTTCTCTCTCTGCCAGATGGACACGTATGTGTATCTTGAAACGTGACTAACTTTATTTTAAACCGCAGATTCGTTGTATAATCTGATATCTGACTGTTCAAGCTCGTTTTGGGAAAAGAAAATGCACCATCTCGTTAACAATTGCTTGTTTGACGTTGATTTCAAAATGGAAGATGAAAAAGGAACATTTTGCTGTACTACTTCCGAAAAGAAGCAAACGCTGTGCAAGCTCATAAAAAATTATCTGAAGTATGGTGAAGAAGTCCTTCAAACTACGGCAGTGTCAGAATTAGTTTGCCAAATTTCATTATCGATGATATCAAATCGTTCTTAAAACTACTCTTCGTCAAGAAAGATAAGAACTTTGAAGCTGACTGAAAGATGGCAAAATAATATTGATCAAAATGATCAATAAATTAATAAAGTTTTTGTTTTTCACGAAAAATTCGCCTTTCGTTTGCAAATCACAAAAAAAAAAAAAAAAAATGAACGCAGTTACTTTTTGGCCAGTATACATATTTTAATAAGATGAACTCATAAGAATCATAAAAGATGAAAAACGTAAATCTATCAATAGGTAATCGTTTGTGAAAACGAGCGTCCGATAGGAGTATGGGAATACGAAGCAGAAAAAGCTTCTTCAGAAAAAGCTGTAGGCCAGTGAAAGAAAAATAACTAGAAAAATCAGACACGAAGGGATCCTCGATGGCGGAGTTTCTTACCCTCTGTTCCGTGACGGAGAATGACTATCTCTCACGGCTTCGAATCCCAGCAGGGCAGACCTGATTGCCTTTCTTCTTTTACACTCGCAATTCTGTGCTAACAACTTGGAAAATTGACCATCGAGCATGTTGAAACTTTCCACGTTATTCTAGACAGACACTTTGTTTTCGTATAATTGTAATTAGTATCGGTATCGTGATTACGCAAAATACTTTAAAGATTATTTATAACAGATCGTTGGCAGGATACTTTCTCTTTTTTTCTTATTGCGAACGTAACGCTCGACAAATTATACACTCGCGCGACAAAGTGTATTTACTTGCGAAATCGATGAGGAAGAATACAACTCGATTCTAGAAATATACACTGTTTCTTTTCCTTCTCTAAAATTGTTGATCGATATACGGATCTTCCCAATTTTTATGATCAATGCGGTATATTAACATTACGCCAATTCGCTGGTTCATAGAGCGATGAACAGATTGTACTAATTCATTTTAAGAATGTACTAATTTATTTTAAGAATAGTGAAATAAAAAATGTATATATTTTTAAATAATAAACAAAAATGTGATTGACGAAAGTATTCAGGCCATACTATGAAATAAACATCAATCTAAACTTTGTCGACATAAAATAAAAGAAGAAAATTGATATTTTGTTATCAATAACCATACAGATTTCAATAAATTTTGGATTATCACAGGAGTAATGTTTCGCCATTTGCGACGGAGTGTTTCATTCGAGTGTTCAATTCGATCGTACTTTGAAAATTTTCAGCTTTAATATTCAATTTTAAATGTCCCAAAGGTATTCAATCGGATTTATATCCGTAGTTTGCAATGGTCATTATTTTGACTGATCCAATTTTTCACGGCTCGAGAGATGTGCTTTGGATCGTTATCACGTTGATAAATTCAGCTACTATTCATTGTTTGCAGTGCACGTGGTTAATATATCACAACATCTTTTACTTGCCCCAATGCCTCGATTAAAGAACATCCCCGTGCCATGATATTTCCATCTCCATGTGTACGGAATGTATTATGGATGAATTTGACTACGAACATTGAATCTTTTATTTCTTTTGTCAAATACCATCAGCTAATATAGCCAACTAAATAATTTGAATTTGCTTTCATCGCCGAAAAGCACGTTGGACCAATCCTTTATTATTCAGTGAAGATGTTCGCGGGCAAATTTAAGTCTCGTTATCCTATTTTTCTTTGAAATCCCTTGACTCTGCGTCGTCCACGCGATTCAAAGGAAGCTAAACGACGTTGTTCTGTGCGTACGCTTATGTTTAAGTCATAACGTTCCTTCAAAATTCCAAGAATATCAGTTGCAGTCTTCCACGAGTTAACTGTTGATATCTGCCGCTCTTTTTGATCTTGTCTAATGGATATCATTTTCGGCCGTCCAGACGTAGAAAAGTTATCTACGTGTCCTCGAGTCTAAAATCGTTTTTAATACCGTGCACGTGTCTGTTTTGCAATATTTGTCAAAACGTCGCGACACGTTGGACAAAGATCCCATCTTCGTTTAACGGTTTCATAGCTCTTTCCTTCGTATCTCTTTTGTCAAACTTTGTCAAACTTCCTCGCGCCACCTTGTAAGAGTAAAATAAAAACACGAAAGCAAAGTTTAAGACGTAGGTCGCAAATTGCACGTAAAAATGAAACCGTCCGACTACTTTTCGTCCACTCGGAGATAAATAAAATTTAATTTACTTTCGCTAAGACGCAGATATTCACCTTACACGCGAGTTAGCGTTGGGCCAATAAGACTCTCCTATCACTAGCGTGGCAACGTAGAGAAACAAACACGTTTTTGTCCGAATATATTTGTTCGATACTGTATATCACTATCGGCTTCCTTGTTTGCAGAAGAAGAAGCGATTGCTACTTCGTCCCAGCCTTCGCTCTAGTTTTTCGATACCTGGTAAGAACTAAATGGAAGAACCTTGTGATTGACACGCGGTAAATGCAATCCTGTACAGGGAACTCTTCCTGTAATATATACTTTTTCCCTTGAAAACGATTCGTTTATTTTCTACGTTCCTTTGATAACCGTGGGTATCACAACAAGTCGAAGTAGTAAAAAACACGTGCGAATTTTTAAGCTGAGAAGTAAAAATTGATCATCGACTCTGTCAGAGTCGATGGAGCACCTGACTCTGTTGGGTTCATAGATCCTGCGATTTATAAATTAAACGTAAGTAAGGATAGTTGCGCGAACGATCTCTGTGTCTTGTCGAACATATAGGAATATAATCTTCCCGAAAATATCGAGTGTAACGATACAACCGAGCGTGGCACGTTATCGCGAACCTTTATTCTCAGTGTACTAAATGTCCAGTGACTTATGGCTGGCAGTGTGTGTTCGCGTATAATAGCCTTTCAACCCTGATACCACTTACATATACCACTTTGTGCCGCTTCGTTCGATAATTCTATTCACCGGCATAAAAGCACAGGGTTATCAATGAATTATCGTTCGCCACAGTGCAATATGTAGATACTTTCGTACTCTCTGTCGTACTGTCTCGTCGAACAATCTGTTTCAATTTTTCAACGATCCCCGCAAATATTGGGAATACCGGCAAGGTGAATCAGGAATTCGTGATTCTTCTGCTCCTCTTTCCTTGCTTTCTTTTTTTCTTTTCTAATATGCCTCGTCCCTCGACGTAACAAGCCAAGTTCCACAGAAAATGACCGAGAACTGATTGAAAATCGCTCGGAGGCAGAAAATGATTTTACGAATGAATCCCCTCGCGTTATTGCGATCTTCCCTTCTTCGATCGAGCGTCCGCTCGCGAGACGGAGAAAAATCTTGCTCTCTATGAAATTTTCTCAGAACGGACACTTATTGGAACTTATTTGGAGGAAAAGGGAAAAAACGAAAAAAGAAAAAAGGGAAAAGAAAGTGATATCCCTTTTCTATTTTTCTTCCTTTCTTGCTTTCCTTTTTTGGAAATCATCGTAACTTGCACCGTCGAAAATTACACGTCGAATCCGAGTAGTGAGAGTATTACAAAGCGTGCATCTCTTCGAACAGTTTGGAAATTTCCGACAAATTAGAGACGGTAAAGTCCTCTGAAAATCTGAGATTATCCAGCGCCGTCGTTCTCTTCTACAGGATTCTTCCTGCGTTTCTTACCGATTTAACGCGTCTTGAAATTGTCATGGGAGCATTCGCAAATTCGAGATCGTTTAGAAAGGAAAAAAGTTACCGAGTCGGGAGTTACCTAACTGCTGTAGGTGTCTGTCTACTAGCACCAATGCGAACGACTAGATTCAGTTTTTTGTCCAGATGCCCTTCTCCTCGTATTTTCTTCGATTCTATCTTTATCTCTGTCTTGACTTTCGTTCCTCTATTTTAAGCTCTCTACAAACGTAACGATTTTTCACTGTGCCCGATTCTTTCACTTGTCGCACTGAATTACATCTTGAGCTTACACCTCGTCGCAACTGAATATTATTTCTATTACCTGTCGTTCAAATATCAGCTACTCGACTCGAGAAATCAGCGTTGAAAAATCGTGCTTTTATTCGAAATGCTTACAGTAGCAATAAATTTTATTGTACTTTGGATATTGTATATATTACGTTATTTTAATTTATGCATTTTTGCATCTTTGAACTGTTCCTACAAATGTCTGCGTACAACGTGTTTCAGTGAATTAAATTTCTTTCGTTGTAAGGTAGAGGGTATAATAAAATTCATCACTCACAGTTTTCTTGCTCGTCCATATCTGGAAACAAGCTCTGCGGGGGGAAGAGAAAGAAGTGAAACGCATGGTATTCAAGCTTCTACCGGAAAAAATACTCAAGCGTAGAAGATGAGCTAGTTTATATTCATGGTTGTGTACTTTGGAGGAGTCTTTATGGAAATGGAGGGGGATGGATGTGGAAAACGTAGATGAAAAATTTGTATGTAACATAAATTTTGCATTGTTATAAAACATTCACGTTGGAGAAATCGTTTGTGATAATTGAACCGCGGTAATGCAAAATATTATGTTTTTGCTAGAACGAGATTACGTTGATGTGCCTAATGCGAATACCTACTTTTTCATACGTATGTACATGTACATATATATATGTACATTTGTACGTAGCACATCTCAAAGTGATGCACATACAGAGCACATACAAAAATTGGACACGGTATAAAAAAATTAAAGTCAACGTATAAGCATCTAACGTTCACGCTAAAAAAAGTCTTCGAATGACGTAATATACCCATTCCACAAGTAGATCATGTCTACGTAGACAGTAGACTGACTGAAAATACCTCCAACAAAAAAAAACTGCACGACTTATACCCCGGTGCGATTTGTCTCACTGAAAGGCCCAGAAGCAACTGTTCTGACTAGGAAATGAAGACGACTTTTTTGCCATAAAATTTTATTGATATGCAAACGTTTGAATCGATAGAAAACAAGTTACAGGCGCGATCGCTCAGTACCAGGCAACGCTACTCCTACTCGAGGTCTACCCCACAAGAATCACGTGACCCAAATCAACCAATCGTTAATTTTCGTTGCATTAGCGTTGCACCTGAAGAAACAAATAAACTTCTTATATATAAAAAAAGATGTTAAAAACAAATATAATTAACGTTAAAAATCCATATGCTCATATTCAGTTTTTCTCGTCACATATTTTAATACACATCTTAATATCGTGCAACTTTTTTTCCACAACTGTAGAATTAGCACCAATCTTCAGTTTTACGTGGTTCATCTAGTTCGTTGCAAAAGGAAAATTTCAAGTTTCAAAACGGTGGTGGATCGAGCTACTTTGAAAAACTTTTCCCAGAGACGTTTGAATTTTCGAGAATAAAAGAACTCTGCTGCACGATGCAAAAATATCTTTGGGAAAAACGAGCTTAGAACAGTCGAAGCGGAAGCTTTGCGCTTTAAAATCAGACCAAGTAGATTCGCTTTGGTGCTATTATCTTTCACAAAGTTAGAACAATTTAAAGTATCGACAATTTTTCGTCATTGTGCGCGTACAGTTATTGCTGCTTATTGCCTAATTTTTGACAGAGTGCAAATAAGAGAAAGAATAGAATTAATAAGAAAGAAAAAAACAAAATATACATATAGTACACGAATAGTTGGGAGGATTTGATTTGCAGGCGTTATCTTTGATAAATCTATGGAATGTTTAATAACAGCACATTCTGCGGATGCCAGAAAGCGCAGCAAGACAGGATCTATGAATTCAAGCGATGCATGCCTTCCACAAATACGACGAAGAAAGAAATTACACGATTACGCTGGTTAATATCTTTCGTATATTTTATTCATTCGTTCCAGTTGCTTTCAATTGTTGCAAAGAATAATTAAATTCGAATTTATAAACCGTAACTTGCTATAAGTATTATACTATAAAAAATAATCAAACTCATCTACCAAATACCTACTTACTTACATATTTGCGACGTATCAAGTAATATTAAGTTTTTAAATAACTAACAAGACGAAAAGACCTATTAATTATTCAGCGAATACGCACACAGCGGAACCATCCGAAACAAAATTCACGTGCAAGTGAAAAACCCTGAAATTGATTTTCTGTCGGCAAAGGAATGGAAGAAGCACTGCTAAATTTTCCATTGCAGTACGTAATTTAAGGTGCACCCGAGCTGCACCCGTTCTCACTTCTGTTGTTTCGAGGTCAAAAATGTAAACCGGTAAATTTCACTTGAAAATTCATCAAAAGTTTCGCGGACGATGCGATATATTGAAATGAGCTCGAGTGACGAGTATGTAATAAACTACCATGGATATAAATAGCGTGCATCTATCGCGACCAGTGGCCACGTTAATAGCAGATTAAGATTGAAACGAAAGAAAAAAAATCGACTGACGTAACAATTCAAGTTGCCACAACTTAAGAATGGACTAACTTTTTTTTTTTTAAATACGAATCGACAATTTTTATAATCTTCCTTTTCCCTTTCCAACGAAAATTGAAAAAAAAAATGATTATAAAAATCGAAAGAGTTGCAACGAGAGTAACAGTAGAGGTGATGCCAGAGTGTTGAGTTTATTAATCAAGAATATCTGGTGTTAATACACACCGGAAATATCGAATGATGTGGCACGACAGCCATTCATAATTTCCGGTTGAGTCTGTGAAATTTCTGGCCACTCGTGTACTACGTACGCGGGCGGAGCAGGAATAGCAGAGTTTGCTGCTAGCCCTGCTATTAAAACCGTCTCTGTCGTCGTTTTCGACGTGATCAGAACCGTTCAATTCGATTAAAAACCGCGAACTCGAAAATCGATCGTTACGCGGCTTCCAGACGAATGTTCCGGGGCATCCGGTTTGTTCCGTTTACTTGCCCAATTTCCCCCGGTTATGTAACGCACGGTTATGAAATTTCCAACCCACCGTCCAACAATTTCATTATACCGCGAATTTTCGTTGATTGGCCGCGTAATTATCGACAAACGGTAATTATGAATGAAAACTTTTCAACAATCGGGGCTAGGCGCTGTTATTTTGCGTTGCTACAGCGTGTTTACAGTCTCTAAATACGAAGCTGTTGCTCCGTAACGTCAAAATTTTCGAAATTTATGTCACAACCATGGTGTACACGGTTTACGCTACAACTGGGCGCAAAAAGGTTTTTACCTAATCGTGTGAATAAATGTTCTCGCGCATAAATGCCAGCGTTTACGAGTATCTGGACATTTTACGACAAATGGTAATGACACTTGGCAATTTGAAAATCCAAAGTGCACGTACGAATCGTAAATTAATAATTAGGAATGTAGCGTTTACCAGCTTTTCATAAAATTAGTCTCATTACCATCAATTCTAGCAACATCTATCTGCTACATTTACTGTAATTTTACATTATTTACATTTAAATTATATTATTTGCATTTATTACAATTTTCTCTTTTAAGGTTATCTTTTCAGTAACTTCATAACCTATCCGTTAAGTATTAACATGAACATGGTATATTAAGAGAATAAATTCGTATTTGTGTGTATTTACTAGCTTCTCTAAATCAGTGTTATTAACACTTTACGGACGGGACACGTAGATTTATGTACCAGCATATATTTTAATTGCGAGAACATATTTTAACCGCATTATATTCTCGTTTTTATGCGCGTAGGATTTTTGTGCTGCTACCATCAATTCTAGTAACATTCATCTGTTACGTTTGTTGCAATTTTACATTATTTACATTTAAATTATATAATTTGCTTTTGCTGTAATTTTCTTTTGAGGTTATCTTCATAACCCGTCTGTTATGTACATATACTGTACTGTACATTCATTGTAATTTATATTATTTAATTTGCATTTACTATAATTTCCTTTCAAAGTTATCTTTTTAGTAACTTCACAGTTCGTCTGTTAAGTATTATGTACTGTACTGTACCGTAATTTATATTATTTTTATATTAAATTTGAGGTTATATTTTTAATAACTTTTGCAACTCGTTTGTTAAGTGTGAGGTGCATATACTGTGTACTGCAATTTTATATTATTTACATTTAAATTATAAAATTTGAGGTTATCTTTTTAGTAACTTTACAATTCGTCTGTTAAGTATTATGTACAGTACATGTACATTTAAATTATAAAATTTGAGGTTATCTTTTTAATAATTTTGCAACTCGTTTGTTAAGTGTTAGGTGCATATGCCGTGTACTGCAATTTTATATTATTTACACTTAAATTATTTAATTTACCATAACTTTTTTTTATCTTTTTTTTTCTCACAATCTATCCGTTTAGTGTTCCATGTACGTGATATATAAGAAGCGTAATCGAGAATAAATTCAGTGTCATTAACATGTACAAAAATCTTATGTACAAGAAGCGTAATAAATAATAGCAATAAATTATTTGTGCACTGGACGATGATCGACTAAAAGTGGACATTTAATTATATCAGGAACGCTCTTGATCCAGTAGCCAAAGAATGGGACACATTGATGCGGTAATACGGCGTTAATGTAATTGAAGGAATTACTCGATTTCTCGTTTCCCGAGATTTTAATGGAACATTCAGTTCGAAGCTGCAAGCTACGATTGCTTGACTGAAAGAGGCGACGAGATTCGTAGCACGAAACGTGTAATTTGAATTCGGACGATAAATACGGTAAGGAGCTGATAACCGAACGTACAACGATGAAAAATTATTCTTTAAGCTGTTACAACTCGAGCGTAAAAGTATCCAGTTGGTCTCACTTTGAAGCGGAAAGCTTTCGCTTTGACTGTTTCAAGTTTGTTTTTTCCCAAAGATATTTTTGCATCGCGCGGCGAACTTTACCTTTATTCCCAAAAATTGTAAAAATTCAAACATCTCTGAGAACGTTAAAAAAAAGTTTTTTTCGTAGCTCAATCCACCGCGATTTTTAAAATTGAAATCCTCTTTACAACGAACTCGTTTTACAATTTCTTTTTTCATTTTTTCTCTCTTTACGCAATTTTATTGAACTTTGAAGATTAAGATTAAATGACGAAGTGTTGGGATCTTTTGAATTTTCGTTCAAAGTTCGATAAAATGATGGGGAAAAATCGCGCAGCAAGTTTTAAGGGATCGTTGTAAATGGGAAACTTTAATCTTCAGGACCGTGATGGATTTAGTCATAAATAAAATGTTTCGGCGTTTTTGCAATTTGTTTCGGAGAAAAGAGCACTTCTCCATTTGCCGCATGGTGTTAAAATATCTTGGGGGGAAAAAGAAACAAATTCGGAATAGTGAAGAAAACGGGAACGTTACTTTTTAAAATGAAACTAAGTATTAAGATTGTTACATGATCTTTTTTTTTTACAATAGCTTAAAGTATCGACAATTTTTCATTTGAATTAATTGACTTTGCGAAAACGATTTGTATTTGCCAGAATACAGTCATGGAATTTCTTTCTGGAAAGCCGAGACATCCTACAAAACAGTTTGCATATTTTGCTGTCCTTTTTCTGTCCTTTTTCTACGCGTAGACAGTCGATAAAGTATTATTAATGTTAAAAATTCATATGCATGTTTTTCTCGTCACTGCACGTACACGCACACACCTATCTACGTAGTTCGTAGCAACCGGAGCTCATAAATATCAACTAATTGCCTCGCTAAGGTGCGCGCTTGGAACGAGTATTGCCACGAAAATTGTGATCGATAAACAAGGCGACGTAAAGTACAGCGCGACAGGGGCGAAAGAAAAACAGCTCTCGGAAGAGGTTCTGATATTACTGCGGATTGATAAAACGCCGTTAACGTTCTCAATTGAATTTTCATCAGCTTTATCGATATACGTATAGACACGAAACTCGCGATTCAATTCGAAGTAACTTGCCGTTTCGTATCCAGGAAAGGAGCTGTGCAAACACAAACGCTCGCGCTCCGGCGAACGATTGGCGAGTCTCGAAAGTATTTTAAATTCACAGAAGCGGAAAAAGAAACTGTACGAAGACTAAAATTCTACCTTTCGTACCGTAATCGACAATCGGACGAATCTTGCTGTTTACGTCGATCTCGAATACGTTCGTTCGACACGTTGGAACAACGAAATAATGCAACTATTAAAACATCACAGTCAATTTCGCCGACAACGCGGACAATGCGAGGAAATAACACGTCAAGTAAAAATCGATCGAAGGTAGTTAATGAAAATATTAACAGCTTCTCGTTAGTCTTTCTGCCCTGTGATGTTATTACTCGGTACACCCGGTGTACATATATATATATATATATACATTCATTGGAACTATATTCGTTTAACAACGAATCAGGTTTAATATATTCGACTACGATTGCCTTTTAAATGGCGAAAGTCAAGTGGAAAATTAAAAGGGAAAACGTTCGCTCTAATATCGGGGCTGTGCATTTCACGAATTGTCGCGCGGTCGTCGCTCAAGCGAGTCGACTAGAAATGGAATTTCAATCATCGTGCATAGCCCCGGCTGATAGCTAGATGGATTTGGAGGCTGCACTTCGTCAGAGAAAGTTTAAAACAGTTGAAAGCCCCGAGACGCATTGTTCGATGCCATTAACCGGCAGCGAGTTTAATTGATTTCTTAAATTAGCCTCGACACATGCGTACATACTGTCAACATGTTACAGCGATGAGCAAAGTTGAACACACGTACATTTCGGGACTTTTAACGTTAATGATATTCTATCGTGCAAAGTACAAAAAAGAGCAAAATTTTTCAACGTCTTGGCTTTCCAAAAAAAAGTAAAAGAAAGAAAAACACTATTCTGGCAAATGTAAATTATTTTCGTAAAGCAAATTGATTTAAGTGAAAAATTGTTTGCTAAAAAAGATCATGTAACAATCTACTTGATAGATATTTTAACACCATGCGGCAAATGGAAAAGTGCAAAAACGCCGAAACATTTTATTTATGACTAAATCCATCACGGTCCTGAAGATTAAAGTTTCCCATTTACAACGACCCCTTAAAACTTGCGCGTACGATTTTCCTCCATCATTTTATTGAACTTTGAACGAAAATTCGTCGCCTGATCTTAATCTTCAAAATTCAATAAAATTGCAAAAAAAAAAAAAAAAAAAGGAATGGTAAAACAAAAGTTCGTTTGTAAAGAGAAAATTTCAATTTTGAAAACCACAGTGGATCGAGCTGCGAAAGAAGCATTTCAACGTTCTCAGAGATGTTTGAATTTTGAGAACTACAACTTTTGAGAATAAAGATACTCCACTGATGTGATGCAAAAATATCTTTAGAAAAAAAAAAAAAACGGAAGCTTTACGCTTCAAAATGAGACCAACTAGATTGTGATATTCTTTCACGTAATAGAAACAATTTAAAGCATCGACTATAATAATTTTTCATCATTATTGTTATCCGTACATTACAACTCTAAACTGTAAACAAGTAGATTTACAGGTTTAAAGTTATTGTGAATAAGTAGAGGACACAACTGATAGAGGAAAAAGGAGAAAGAGAAGGGTCGAAAAAAAGAGCAGAGGGTCTGAAGAGAAAAACGAACGGATTCCATGTGACGCGACGCGACGCGATGGCGCGGCATTGTTCAAGAGGAGAAAAACAGAAATGGGCTCAGCAGTTAATATCGAATCGAACGGGGGAGCAATCGGTACGAAACGAAGCGGAATGACCTTATTGCTTGAGTCGAGTGCACTCTGCAATTGCCTCGGTTTGTTGCCACAATCGGCCACCACCGATTTGCCAACTTGATTTTCATCCGGGTTGAGTTGTCTCAATCTTCAGATGACTGCCCGACTGGTTGTCACATTCCACGCGCTTGAGAAAAAGCCGATTATTTTCTCATCGATCGCTCGCTGCATCGATCGATATCGATCATCCGAAATCATCTAATTGGTAAGGTAAAGCAGTTTCCCATTCGTGGAAAACTCGAGCTACGAAGCGCAAAGTTTGATTTAAAGTATGATTGAAATTGAACAGTTGAATCAGTTAAACTTTATAAAAGTTGTTTTTGCAATCTCCCTCTATTGTTTTCCTGCGTACTCGATACCCTTGCGTAAGATATCCCGTTACGTTGATTCTGTAATTAAGGAACAAAGAATAAACTGGTTTTCCGTTGTTTTTCTTTTTCTCGGTAGGTAAGTACGGAATTTATTCTACCCGGGAAGGAAACGAATAAATTGTTTCTCAAACACGTGCTATTTAAATGTTAAAAGAAAGTTGCGTTATTTAATATTTCTGGTTGGGTGGACTTATCAAAGGCAACAGGTATTCCAATCCTCTGCTAATTTTCTTCGTCAAACTTATCTTTGTGCTTGTCAATAGTTTTGCAACGCGTGACTTTAATGGGCATTTCTGACAACCAGACTGGACGATGTAGCGCTAAGGGTTCGTTAAATGTACGTCCAACTGTAAAATATATCGAGTTGTGTAACTTTTCATAAGAATACGTTGCGTCAGCAAGAAAAAGAAAATCGAACCATGGCGCGATATCGATATTCTCAATAACTAGTACAACATCGCAAAAATTTGTTCTAGAAAAAGACTACTTGAAATATATATTTCAACTCTACGAATCACAAAGTAAGCAAATAAAAAATTAGAAAATTATCAATCGTCGGAGTAAAAATATTTAAAAACGTAGAGAACGAGGAAGAAACAATTCGTTGACTCCAGAGATCAAGAATTTTAAAGAACATTTGAATCCTAACTCTTTGTACAAATCGTATCATTGTTTTACTATTCCTATCTATTTGCATATACAAATAAGTTATCTTTATAACGTTTCAGTGATACTACAACGAAGAGTTCAATGACAGAGAAAAGTAGACTGTAAAAAACAAAATTAATGCAGGAAAGGGAGAAAAAGAAAATTAGCAAGTAAATGTTACACGTCTGCTAAAATGATAGATTTTAAAATAAAGGTCACTGAACATAGCACTTATACCGGATAAATCGCATAAAATTAAAAGCTGAAATACTTCCTAAACGATTAATTATTGGGTTGGCCAAAAAATAATTGCATTTCTTTTCTAATGGATGGATGAATATGCATATCTTAAAGTGTAGCTAACTTCGTTTAAAATCAAAGTTGGCTAACTGGCGGCTAGTACTTTCCTGATTGCTAGCGCTACCCCCTCCACTGCGTCGATCTCTCCACTACAAAAGGAAAGTGGGGACAAGGACTCGCGGACCGCCAGTTAGCCAACTCTGTTTTAAATAATCTTAAGTCATTCTATAAGAATTAGACAAAATGTTTAGATCACATTATTTTGAGCACATTTTGTAATAACTATTATGTAACAGTGAAGTAAACGTTTATTTTATTCCAATCATGAAAAATAACAAACGTTATATATTCGTGTTGTTACTAACGCTGATATTAAAGATAAATTCGTTACTCTGAATTATTTTAATTAAAATATCTCCTGAAAACTAATGTATTTTTTTGTTATAAATAGCTTTTCATAGAGGATAACAAGCTGAATCGGTTAGTACATTAAAAACTAACAATTATATTGTCAACCAGATTAAAAAATGACAATTATATTGAGTAATGCCCCTCTCGAAACCATTCAACTTTTATCTAAAAGGAAAAAGAAACACTTTCAGACGTAGTTAATCGTTTCGAAAATATTGCAATTTCCAGTCCTAGGTAATTCGCGTATAATTGGTACGCGTATAACTTGCAAGGATTACTTATTTTTACCACGGTGAAAATTTTGCAAACGACGCAATGGAGGGAAACGAGCACATAAACTCGCGACGCGTTGAAATTCCAAGTGTTGCAGCTTCTGCTGACAGTCGAATCGAAAGGCATTTACATTTATAGCGACCCCGACCGCAATCAAATCTCGCAGACGCGCGAATTTGCTGGAATCGGTGAAAGAATATCAGTGAATCGTGAAAAAGATCAGCAACAATTGAAACGCTATACTCCTTGCGACAGAAACTTGCTAAATTACTACGGTATTATTTATCAGGAGACTTTCGAGAATTATTTTTGTCTTAGCATCTCGCGATCGATCTGTTCGTCACGGTCCGCGTTGTTTCAGTGACGAGCAAGTGACAGCTCGTTTAATTGGATGAAATTTTAATATTTCGAACGGAGACTATGACAGTGGAACGTCCGCGATATAATTCCAAGCTAAAAGCTCGAACAAAGCGAACATTTCATTAAAAGCGTTGTCACTCTCGGCGGGATAAATTTATTACGATTTAAATACGCATGGATGTAAATCCCTATTTCTCGTAGGGCATGAACATTTTCAACTTGTTTACAATCTGTCGATGCTTAATTACGATTTCAAACAGCAGCCATAAAACAACATCGCGGCCGTTGTTGAAACAGGAATCCAAAGGAGGAATTACGATGGAATTTTAGGCACGCGCACGGCACAAAGATATACACGTGTATATAAAATTAAAATATTCGACTGAAAAATAAAGAAAAGAATTTTCTCTTCTCCCTGCTCCAATTCTGTTCCGCGCTTCAGCGTTTGATCAGTATTTCTTTTGTTTCGCATTATTTTTGTTTCAAGGGTTCAATCCCCTCTGACGCAAGCTAGTATCACTTCAACGAAACAATTCACTCGACATCCGATTCAGGCTGTATCCGGTACGAGGCTCTTCAATGAAATCGATATATATATATTATATTTATATATATATAACAACGAGAAGCGTTCAAATAAATCAGAAAGTAAAATTTAAACGATAAAAATGACAAGACTTGTCCTGAGAGTATTAAGTTACCTCGTATTGTCATTTGATGATACCACTATTTTATTCATATAAAAGGTTATATGAACACCCGTTCTATTATACAAATTCTGTCATTTGAACGTTCAATTGCATGAACTATGCATTTCCTACAACGATACATGCATAATGTACTTTTGTAATAAAACCACTGTGATAATTCAATCACTGCGAATTGATTTCATTCTACAATACACACTCTTATTGAAATAAAACATGCATATAAATGTGTTTACACACTTCTCATAGAATGAATCAATTCACAGTGACTCAATTTGTAGTTGACGTAGTGTAAAGTTACGTGGCGTAGCTCGTATCGTAATTATTGTCGCCAAAAAAAAAAAAAAAAAAAAAACGAGGAGCATTTAACAATTGAAAAAAATCAGTGACACAATTAAAGAACCTGAACACGTGGAACGTGCAACAAATTTAGCTCGAAAAAAATACGTCGTTGCCAAATCAACCGTTACCAATGCAAAAAAAAAAAAAAAACAGAAACTGCTATGAAAGACTATTTGGAGCAAATGCAAACAGCGGATGTTTTGGCAAGTCGAGTGACTTCAGCGGCGGAAAACAATTTCGGCGGTTTGTGCAGCGCGGAGACGAAGGTGTACCAATTACGCGCGCAAAAAAAAAACATACCGGAATTTGAACGAAAAATTGGGAGGAAATCGAAATTTAAATATTAAAAAATACTTGATAACTTTCTTTTAATCAAAGAAGGATATGGTTTAGGTTAGATTTAGGTTAGGTTTAGGTTAGGTTAGATAGTTGCAGAAAATTTCAGACAGAAACTTTAATAATTTTCTAATCAAAGGAAAATACGCTTTGAACATTTATAACGCTGACGAAATTTGGCATGGAAACCAACAACAGAGTTAATCTCTCGTCGTCATGAGACGTCGGCATCTGGTTAGCAAAGACCGTGTCACGGTATTATCGTACAATCCCTTCTCCGAAACTGATTTCTCCGATAATTTGCAAGGCCGATCACGTATCCCGGCAGATATCTGACAAATTCAAAGAAAATGCAAGGGTGCCCGGACGATTTGAATTTCACATGCAGATTTATCTATAACGATGCAACGAGTCAAAAAGAGACTCGGAGGACGCCCGGGGAAGGGAACTAGAACGAGGAACGAATACGAACGTACAAAATGAAACGAGCCCCGAAAGAGAAGACTGCATCTGCGCGCTTAGTTTAAATTACTTTTCACAGTTAATTAATTCAATCGCGTCCCCCTCTCCCCCCAACCGACTTGAGTGACTTTGTTAAAATAAGCGACAGTTCATTACGATCATGGGCACTTCGTGTGTGTACTTTCCCTCGACAGGCAAAAAAACAGTTTTACGTAAAAGTAAAAGTTTCGAACATCCGAACCGAAATTACTGGGCTGGCCAAAAAGTAATTGAGAGACGTAACTTTATTTTCAACCGTAAGTTCGCTCTGCAATCTGATGCCCGATTGTTCAAGCTTGCTTTAGAAAAAGACAAACGCACGGATCTCGTTTGCCTGGAAAAATTTTGATTTCAAAATGGAAGATCAAGCAACATTTTCGTCGTGTTTTGTTGTACTATTTCTGAAAAAAAAAAAAAAGAAAACACTACGTAGCTTGTGAAGAATTATCCGACAATTATGCGGTGAAGAAACTCTACGTAAAAATTTCACTTTTTAATGAGGATGTCAAGTCGTTCTTGGGACTGTCTTTTATCGAGAAAGAAGATAAGAACTTCGAAATTGACTAAAAGCGAAAAGATGGACAAATATATGGTCAACGTAATACAAATTTTAAATTTTTCGTCGTTCATTGTAAGAAAAAAGCACGTGCTATCAATCTTAAATAATATTCGTTACCAATATTAACAAACCGAGACCAATGTAAGAACGATCCAATAAAAATCGATAATGGACTGAGAGGAAAAGATCAGCGGACTAAAGCTAGGGGATCAGACATAAAAAAAAACGAAAAAAAGATCCAATCCAGAAGAGTTCAAATGCCCGTTGGTGATGTGCCTCTCCGGAAGCGAGTTGGAACGCAATCCGTGCACGTTCTCTCCCCGTAAGGCGTGTAAGTGAGTATTGGGTTTGTGGAAACGAGGACGAGGAGAATTCGCGTAAGACATCTCGCGATCTTAGACAATGATATACCGCCTTGGAGAACACGTTCCCCGTGTACGAATGTAATCGTGAATCCGAGACTTCGAGAGAGGCGAAACGACAATCCGCGGATAATGCTTCCTAAACCCGCGGATACACTTAACACGGCTGTTCCACACACAGAGTGTGAACGCGTACAGGGTGGAAAGAAAAGCTTGTCCGTGGCTATCATAGATGAATTCTACGCCTTCGATTTGACGAAGATGAACATGTTTATAGCAAACGAATATTTAAGAGTTTACTTCGATCTGTAGGGTGGGTCGAAAGTTTCTTCCCGCCTATTTTCTTTTAGCAAACTAATTTTTATTAATTTGAAGTTAAATTCAAGTTCAAACTGACGTTGTTGCGATATTTTTCGTTGTGTTTCAAAAATTATTCCTCTCAAATGTTGGAAAAAATATATAGCAAGGAAATTACCGGATTTATTTCAGTAGAAAGTGATTTTTGGCCCACCCTGTATTTTTTGAAACGACTTCAAGCATGCACATGACGAAGAAATTAATAGCATTTCACGCCGTGTAACTCTTGGTATAAATTTCTCACAGAGAACGCTGAGCATTTTCGATATCTGTGGAACCATAAATCAAGGGAATCGAGATCCGTAGCTCGCGAAGGCCAATTAATTGGGTTCCCTCATTTTCTCTCCATTTTTTATGACGCAGTGAAACTGGACAGACGTGAGAGAATGTATAAGAGATCGAGTCGCAACAATAAACGCAAAGACTCGTTCAAACTTGTATTTTAATCACGGCAAGAAGTCGAAGGAAAAATGCAATGACTGCGAACTTTAATTATTCGCAAGTAAATCTTCTCTGCGAGTTGAACAATCAAAATTGTAATAAGTGGCATTCAAATGCACGAGCCAGGTTCTTGTTAAACCACAAAGGAGGTGCAGCGCATTTCCATTCTTATTACATTTTGCAATTTCTGCTCTCTATAATTAAATGTCTTCTTGTGTGCATCAAGACATTCGTTTCAGGCTTGCTGCAGCACTTAAGCGCTTTCCTGCATCTGACATCGACCTGCTTACTGCTTGCTTACACACGCTCTTCATCTCGTGCTTCCGTCACTTGCCCCGCTAATTATCATGCGAAAAATTACTTGAAATTTCCTAATTTCCAGTTTCGTTTTCTCCTTCCTCCTCCGTTCCTGTCTCTTCGTCTGCGGTGTCGTCGTGCTTTTGCAAAATCTCACACGACCGATACAACCGATCGTTTTTATCGCTACTCGAAGCAAAACTGTGCACGAGGTTGTCCAGTACAGTTGTGCTTTTATGAAATCTGTCAAAAATTTTATACAATCAATGCACGATAATTTTTATTGTCGCGCGAATCAAAATTTTGCGTGAGATCGTCGAGTGTGATTTTATACCGAATCATTGTGCTTTTATGAAATCTGTTGAAAATTCTGCACAACCAATATACGATAATTTTTGTTATTGCTCGAATCAAAATTCGAATGTGGTTTTTAGATTGAATCGTTGTGCTTTTGTAAAACCTGTTGAAGATTTCATAGAATCGATACACGATAATTTTTATTGTCACTCGAATCAAAATTCCATGTGAAATTGTCGAAAGCGGTTTATGAAATCTGTCAAAAATTTTATACAACTTTTATACAATCTTTATTGTTGCTCGAATCAAAAACTCAAATTGTCGAATTGTTCTAAAAGAATTGCATCTACGTATCGTGTATTTCGAAAGTGTATTTTCTGTATCCTCTTGCTTGATGTTCAATTTAGGGGAATGAACTGGCAAACAGATTATACGTCGATTAAAAAAAAGGCGCAAAAGGCTCATGAAGCTAAACTTAGATTCATAGATTCGTCGACGGATTCTTGTTGAACATTTTTTCTATCATCTCGAAAATATGGAAGATGCCGAGGTGCTCTCGTATTCGAGATCTGCACATGACAAGCGTTTCGCATATGCATATATGCAGATATCGAGTGAACCGCCGACAGAAATAGAGAAAGAAGACGTTTCCGCGTATAGCGGAGAGAGAGAGAGAGAGAGAGAGAGAGAAACGCGTATGTGTGTGAGAGAGAGAGAGAGAGACGAATTATAACAGAGGGGAATTACTGAAAAAAAAAATATTCTCCGCACTTCGACTGGAAATTTTCATCATTTAGAATACACATATGCATGTATTGGGTTGGCCAAAAGGTAATTGCATTTTTTTCTAATAAATGGATATATATGTGACTAACTTCATTTTAAACCGCAAATTCATCGTGTAATATCGGTTGTTCGAGCTCATTTTGGAAGAGGAAAATACACGATCTCATTGACAATTGTTTGTATGATTGTCGATTTCAAAGTAGAAAATCGTCATATTTTGCTGTATGAAAAATCTTCCGAAAAATTGTGTGCAAGCGTGTGAAAAATGATCTCGTGTATCCGGTTCAAACTACGGCACTGTCAGAATTGGTTTGCTGACGAGGACATGAAATCGTCCTGAAAACTGTCTTTTGTCAAAAAGAAAAAAAAAAAAGAAATTTCGAAGTTGGTTAAAAAGATGACAAAATGGTCGATATATTAAATGACCAATATATTAATAAAGTTTTCGTCTCTCACGAAAAATTCGCCTTTCATTTGCACCTCCCTCCCTCCCAAAAAAAAGAAACGAGCAATTATTTTTTGGTCAATCTAATATTAATTCGAATTACCGCGATTTCGAAGAAACAACAATCCGCAATATACGTGATGGAAATCTAACTGATATGTCGCGACACTTGAAATGTACATCGATGTTCAAGGCTATAAAGTCCAGCCTGGAGGATTTTTCTTACTAACTAGCAATATATTTATCACACACAGGCACACACAAAGACAACGAACGGACGATGCAGATTTTATTAGATACCATTCTGTAGCCCCGTAGTAGGTAAATCGTAGAGAAACGAAGGTGGCAAAGATTTATGAGGAGAAAATGCCTGCAGAAATGGTGAGACGAGCCATTAAAGTAGATGTATTGTTCAGATTTTCAGCCGACAGTGTCAAGTAATGAAAAGGGACGACAATTTATTATGGAAAGTAGCAACACGTTGTAAATTTCGACCAAAAAAAAATAAATAAATAAATAAAACTTAAAAAAAAGAAAAAGGAAATAGAGGATGAAAAGAAAATTTAATGCAACTGTTTGACTAACGAATTGGATATTTTACTTACTGCTATTTATTGTATTTAACAATAAGCAAAGGAAGAAACTGCAAAAAGAACCAGGAATGCTTCGCGCGTGGGATTGGATTCAGATCTTTTTGCGGCGATGTGTATTTTGCTGTTGGAAAAAACCACGAAGGAAACGTTATCATACATATTGATGATATGCTCGATTTTTGACCCAGCGGATTTATATGCATGTATGTATGTATGTACGTACGTGTGTGAATCTGCTGGGTCAAAAATCAAATGAATATATACACGATGACCCACAACTCGTGGTCAACCGACTGGAAGGTGATTCTATATGTAAAAATGTGTCGAAAAGAAGGAATAAAATTTGTTCGTGAAAGAACAAATTTTTGCCTTCGTTTTTGAAAATTTATCATTAAGAGTACACTTGAATTTAGCTGATTCTCGATCTCTAAAGGAATAATCGATAGGAGTTACCTTATTCCACGTATGATAATAAGTAAAAAATGTAGAACAAAATTTTTCTGCGAGATGCTCCGTGCTTTGATTGGGCTTTCCATTTGTGAGTACTCCCTCCTCTCATAAATCCCCACCCATCCCTCAAAGAAGTTTATTCTTTTCAATTTTCTTAGGTTAGCTAAACGACTCAGATTAACCTAATGACATCTCGAATCAAAACTCTATAACTTTGTTTTCGTATTTTTATTTTAACTCTTTTCTTTTTTTGATATTTTCTGCCATTGACAATATTATTATTATCTCAGGTTGGGAACCGCTGTTTAGATAGATTAGAAGAAAACGAAAGAAATTACTTTTTGACCAACGCAATATTCGTAGAATAAGGGGGAAAGGGGGGGGGGCAAGGAACATGAATGATTACGAATGGGACAGATTCGTACAGGATGAGGAAAGCTGAACCTGCGGAAAGTCTCATCAGAGTTTAGCAGCTCTGGTTTGTCGTAGGTGTATTAGTGCTGTTGTCGTCGATATGCCCGTCACGTTCGTAGGATTTCACTCTTGGTTATGCTGCGATGCATCCCTTTGCCAGTGATTGCGTTCGCGTTCTCTACAGATTCAAGAATGAAGATATAAAGCGAACGCCGGTAATCAACACAAGAGGGAAAAATCTTGTCCCTGTCTGTGTGTTAATATCCAAATCAGTAGATACGGCAACATCGATTACGGACGTGCTCGCGCGTCTTTTGAAAACAGTTCTATCCTAGATTAACCGATTTTTGTTGACGTCTCCCATTTGATTACTCAATCAGTGTACAGAGAAGAGAATTATCAGGTTGCAACCTATGGTTCCTTGGAAAATAAAAATGTGTAAAATACAATGCAAAAAGGAAAAAAATTTCTCACCTTGAAATTTAAGGTTAGGATCAATTTCCTTGACAAGTTCTTTACATGTATTTCTATCAAATAGAAGGTGATCATAGCTATTAGATACTTTCTCTTCAATTAAACCTAAACCACGTGCAAAAATGGGCAATTTTTACTTCGTCTACTTTTATTGCATTGCTTGGCACTTTTCGCAGTTGCATCGAGGAAACGCTATCGCGCCGCCATGGCACTATTCAACACGATTTTTGATACAAGGCTCGAGTTGCCTCCTGGTCTAGCTCTATGATGGAGCTGCCATCGGTCTCCGGGTTTATCGTGCCAAGTGGTAATTCCGAACAGAACACGTCAACTGTAGAATTTACAGTAGCCTCCAAGGATTCATTCGAATGTCGGATTCCAAACGGTAACGTGAAGGAGCTCCCACCGATGCTCAGAACTAAAAGCTCAATCGTGGAATATTCAACAGGATGAGGATAACCTTAGTTCTTGGGTTATTACTTAATTCGAACTTGAAGTCTCACGGAATAATAATGAAATAATGACGTACTATTAGAGCGAGCAGAGGGGCAAACAGAGACATATATTATACCAAGATGAACGACTGAAAGGGACATACATCTTATTGCTTACACGATTCATCATACCAGCATGTTACACGTGGATATGTACATAGTACGTTTCACGTACGTTGCAGCTCATCAACGATCACTTTGGTTACGATACGCCATTTTTATTCCCATTATTCTCATTTCTTCTTCCGGGGATTTAGATCAATGCATATGTAATTATATAGTTTAATGTGTACGATACACCATTTTTATTCCCATCACATTTATTTCTTCCAAAAATTTAAATTAATACATACGTAATTACATCAATATGTAGTTTAATACGTATTTAATATGTAATTACGTAAATACGTTGTTCAGTTTAGTATGTTATATCATGTGCGATACATTATCTTTATTCCCATCTCTCTCGTTTCTCAATACGCAGTTTAATATGTAATAACGTCAATGTGTAGTTTAGTTTAATATGTAATTACGTCGTTTGTTTCACGTTCGTCGATACGACCATAAATAATCCTTAATGAAGTGAGCTTGCTACACATTTATACGTTTACCTTACGATTATCTTGAGGATAGAGCGATACTGGCGTCGTTAACACACCTATGCCTTGTATTACATATTCATGTGAATAATTATTTGACAGACTTGTAACCTCACGCACACAGGCAGCGATGCTTCCGACGCGGAATCGAAGACTCGCTCGTGCACTTTGAACAAAGTTATCGTATCAGAAGACCGACGTAACGCAATTTGTTCTACTCGACTACCAAAGATGCCCCTTTCGTTCGACCCGAGCTTCGACGTCGCACTCTTCGTTTCTCCTTTGCAGTCTTCGATCCCCCCAAGCACGTTGTCTATACGCATCTCTCTAAACTTTCGTTCAACTTTGTCCTTTTTTATTTGTCACTTGCGTTCTGCTCTTTCGTACTTTTGACGTCGTAGCGCATTCAGTTTGTCGCTTCTCGCATATTTTTAACACTTTGAAACTGCAAGAAAGTGATCAAACGACTAATTATAATAATTTTCTGTGGAAATTTTATACGTGTGAGGCCTAAGAGCGGACAATTGTCGCAGCGAAAAAGAAATCAAATTAAATAGACAGTTTGTGTCTAGTCGTCCTGCTAAAATAAATCTGCAATTTTTTTATTAGTAAAATTAGTTTTTCTTTATATTCTTGATGTTTTATTAAAAAAAAAATAGATGTGTGTGCAGACAGGTTTTGAGATTTTCTTTAGAAAGTATCGAGTCCTGATAGCGTGCAGTACATACTTCTCTTAAAAGAGAACTTGATATCTCTTTGTCATGGTCGTATTCGGACTCATTCAATTTTCCTCAATTACTTCAATATCAGTAAACTTTATATTACAAACCACTCGGCTTAATTTTCTTATTTCTTTTCCCAAGTATATTTATTTTTAGATACTCGAGTGGTTTTTAATAAAATATATTAACAGAAGCTTGCGCTTCTTGTTGTATTATTAACTTTTTCTTGTACCTTGCACATCAATTTCTTTGTTACAAGTATCATATTGTACTCTAGTGTTAAAAGACGCGTGTTTTTCGATTTCGAGGCAACGAACGCAGCGATCAGTCAATCGGAACAAAAGTGGAGAGCATTTGCAACGCTAGTGCGCTATTAATAACGCTATTTTCACTCGATCTGACGAACAGAAAGAAAACGAATATACTGCGGCGTATAAATTTCAGGGAACGCTCGCGCTTCCATATTCCATTGAAATTGTTTCAACAGTCTATAGGAAAGATGTCAGTTCTGGTTTTTGGCGTTGTTGTTTTTATCGACCAACTACAATATATATATATATATATGTGTGTGTGTACACAGATACCTGTATCTCGTACTTCTATTTTGTTTGCCTTTCATCTACCATCCTTCCCCACTCTCTGCCCGTTTCTACCTAATATCATTTTTTATGCCGCATCTTTTATGCCTTTTCTACTTTTGCTGTACATACAATTGTTATCTCTCCCGTTTATACAATTTTACAGCGACAACGTTACGTTGACTTCCTTTTTCTTATCTTTTTTTCTCTGCAAGTTGTATCGAAAAGACTTGGTCAACTTTACGATCGCTTTTTATCAGCGCGACACGATTTTATAGGGGGAAAATAGAGTAAACCGGGTAACATTGTTTTTCTAAAATATGAGCTTCGATACGACATTATGTGACAAATTTCAAAGCAAACAACATCGTGGTGTTCCGGTGCAAACAGAGTTAAAAATTTCAGCTTGAAGCGAGAACGTGCCATATATTAAGGATCGTGCACAATAAGACCGTTTTTTTTTTTTTTTTTTTTTTTTTTTTTTTTATTTAGTATTTTCACATTCGGAAAGGTTAATATTTGTAAGGTTAATATTTGTATTTTATAGTACTTTCAAAGTGTTTTGATGCTTTTTTCACCTTTGCATTTCCCTTACATTTATACCGAAGTATAAATATTCAACGTTCAGTAAATTAATGCATTTGAGGCAAAACCGGGTACTTGTATACCTCCAGCAAATTTTATTTTCCCGGGAGACAAACAATTTTTTCCAAAAAGTTGAGCCATTTTCTTGTCCGTGTAAGGTCCAATTAAAAGATGTAGTTTATCGCGTTTATTATAATTTTCTTCTGTCACGAAGCTAAATATAATATATTAAGTA
>KQ435775.1:396786-407909 GCA_001276565.1 Melipona quadrifasciata | reverse complement strand
GGCGTAATGAGAATGGAAAATCGTCGATTTCTCATCAAACTTGGACCGTTCAACTTTCCTTCCGTTGAATCGAAGTCGTTTGAAGAAGTTTGCTAAACGCGAATAATTTTCACGCTCTTTCGTCCAAGTTTCGAAATAACTACGAGCGGATTACGGTCGTGCGTTTACAACCACGCAACATGATACATTATAGAAATTAATTTCACGTGCGTACTTGCTGAATATTACACACGACGTGCATTTGTAATTGGATTACTGTCGTACCGGATATATTATAAATGCCGATCACTGTTCCATGTCCGTTTCTCTTCGGACACGTTGACAATGCTGATATGCACAACGCTTCGTAGAAACGTTCGCGGACGAAGAAATTAATCAACTAGCGCGTATTTGAAACCAATTCCCCATTGAGAATCATTTTCCGCGGATTTAACTGCAAATTGCTTAATAAATTATTGTTCGCGTTATAACAAATAACGTCGTTCCTTGAAAAGTTGTGAATTTTCAATCATCTTGGATATTCATTGCGAACGCATAAAATGCAGGTTCTGTTAATCTTCTCAGAATATATCGTTTCGTGCAAGAGACTCAGAAAAATGTGAAAACGTGGGAAAATTTTATCACTGAAGGTGATTTTAGCGGCGGTAACCCAGAAAATCGGGCCTCTTCCGGTGCAACGCTGATGCAACGAAAATTAGCGATTGGTTGATTTGGGTTACGTGATTCGTGAGCGGGCGTGGCGTAGACCTCGAGTGGGAGTGGCGTTGCCTGTAATTTGTTTTGTATCGATTCAAATATTTGCGTATCAATAAAATTTTATGACAAAAAAGTCGTCTTCATTTTCTAATCAGAATAGTTACTTCTGGGCCTTTCAGTGAGACGAATCGTACTGGGGTACAAGTGCAGTTTTTTCTATTAAAGTTCATTAAAAATGTCTTTTGTCGTATTACGGAGAGCCATCTGTCGATATCGCGGATAGCTCAATTTGTTAGTGCAGCAGTCCGGCAAACGAAAACCCGGAATCCAATTTCGGCCTGACTTCTCTTCCTTCTAGTTTTTAAAACTATCCTCCAAAGTGGAGTGTATATGAAACTCCTTTAAATTTCGTTAAATTATTTCACCTCGCCGCGATGTCACTGCGTAGTAAATTCCCAATTAACTCGATTACTAGATTTACATCGTGCGTTTCGTCAGTAAAAGGAAAGAAATTTTACCACTTTAGTAAAATAATTCTAAAAGGGAGCGAATTCAGCCAGGCCAAGTTTCAAAGGTACATTTCGATCAACTTCAAAGAGAGTGTTCCCATGATTAAACAACGTTCCACGTTTATTATGCAAAAGCTGTAAATGCAGCGAAGTTAATTCATAGTTGGAAACATTAAGCGCAAGTTGGTCCTCCGGCCGGTCTTTCGAAACAAGACGGTTCCCAGAGCCCATGTTAGCCCATCAAGCAGTTACTTGTCAGCTTTGCTTCCGCTGCAAACTTTGTCCACATAAGTACAAGTCTGGCGAGAATTCGATACAACTAACTAGTAATAGAATTTTCAAAAAGAAATCTCGCGCAATTTTCTCTTTCAGAGAGAACTGCACGGGGGAAACTTTGTCACCGCTGCTTTTGATATTACCTGTCAGCCTTCAAGTGTGCTCCATTTTCGACATCGTCTCAAACTCAAATAGTCATTTCTGACTTTCCAACATTTACAAATAATAAAAGTTCGCGGGAAATAGATATTCCCCAATAAATCTAAAACTATATATAGAAATATATATAAATAAATATTCCCCAATAAAGATTCACAGGAAATCTATCACTTCTAACCTCGGCAGTACACATTTTCATACCACTATGAAAAATATAAATAAAATTACATACTATTTATATTTAATTCGCTAATTCGTTATCACGTCTAACCTCAACAGTATATATTTTTATATCAGTACACGAGGAGTAATCAACGTGTGAGATAATACGTATTACGTATATATTATCCATATTCAGGCAAACCGTGTTCCATGCAACTAAATGTGACTATTTATTATACATATAACACGGTACGGTAAAGTTATATTCACGTTGTACACCCGGCTGGCAATGTTTTATACGATACGATACGTGACTAAAGTTGGAACATATTTGAATAAAAGTGTAAATACGGCGTGCATTATATTCAGGTAATATCGCAGTTCGCAATCGAGATTTATCATTTGCCTTTTAATGGAATTCTCTATTTTTCAGAAATTGCGCCGAGCAACGGTAAATATCGCTGCGCAACCGGGACTTTACCGGGCCGACGTTTCGCGTCTGGATTGTAAATTAATATAAATCACAAACGTTAACATTTCTTAATCGAATTTCGTAGATTATTGCGCAGGCAGCGGTGTAAATGTGTGTACGGGCACATCGATACTGCAGAGATGCAGCGAGATAATCTACATGCAAATTATACATATATATGTATATCGCACGTGGCAAATGCATCGCGAAATGCAAATACAACGAATATCACGTATAAAGTCGTTTTCATATTCGTAATAAAATTCCCGCTCGATTATTAACAAAACCGACAATGATTTTCCCCCGTAGGTACTTGAGATCAAAATATACACTCCGATTAATTGCTACGAAATTGTTAATTTTGCGCATCGAGCGTTCTGATTGCATTTTCCTGTTCATCGATGACTGATACCGACGCAGTTTACGTACCACCTAATGGTACACAGACGTAGCAGTTAACGAGATAATCGATGCCAACATACCGTAATTCCATTTTCCTCGCAGGTGCTTACTTACATCGTCTCCGAAAACCGAGCCGTCCCTCGCCAAATGTCTCGTCCTTTAATTTTTCTCGAATTTAGAAATTTAAAAATTCACGATCATCGATAATTGTATCCTCTAATTTTTAAAACACCTGTCAAAAAAAAGGTAAATATTTTGCACGTACAAAATGGACACATAAAGGAAAATGAAAAAGAATTTTTTTAATCAGAACTTGACAGATGAACTTTCGAATAATTGATATCTGCTATTTACAATCGTCTCTTCGAACGATCAGAAATCGGATGGCAATCAAAACGAAAGAAAAAGTGAAAGTTTTTGTTATTATACCTATACGTATTTAAATTGATCAAAAATTTGCAAATAAAATGTCGCGTTAGTACAATGATTTAAACAATTGAATTTCAAGCGATCGGTTGATCAATTGTAGCAGAGTCTGCTTTCACGCCGAATGTCGGCCAATCAGTAGAAAACTTACATTTCTTACACATTGTATCAACACGCTGCATTTACACGTGTATTCTTGATCGTCAATTCTTATATATTACATAAATTTACATTTGCAATTATAAGATAAATTGTAATTTCCTATCTGGAATATTACTTTTCTCCTCGCAGTTGTAACAGACGCAAGTAAGAAATAAGTAAACTGCTTTTAATAAATTTTATTTGATCGTTGCAAGCATAGCTGGCAAACCGTGCTATAGCTATAGTTTGCCAGAAAAAGCAACAGAAAACGCAACACGTGAATCCGGCTACGTCATAGATCTTTCCGACATTTACGTGTTTCTTCCTAAAAGCATTGTCCCGATCCAGCGTGATCTCCTTCCGGCCGGCGGTGAATTCGATATTTGTCGTGTAACAGCATTATTTAAACGTTCGCAGTATGGACAGAGCAGGTGAACGGGGGGAATTGGCTGTCGGCCAGTCTTGAAAGCTAGTCTTTCGCTACTCTTTCGACGGACGTTCGCCGGATCTTTTGGACACGTGCCATTTCATTATTTTCGCAGTCAGCCATCGTCAATATCGCGCGGGCACCCGAAACATTTTACTTCCTTTTCTTTTTTCTTATTTTTTTTTTTTTTTTTTTTTTTTTTTTTTTTTTTTTTTTTTTTTTTTTTTTTTAATCGTTTCGAACGTACATCTACGATATATGTACGTTGCTTGCATTACCGATTGCGATCAATACTTTCGATTGATTCGTTGCGAAATTATTGGGATGATCAAAAAGCTAACCTAACCTAAACCTAACCGTGTCTTTCCTCTTTTTGCAAGCAAACAAATGGCGAATTTTTCACGAGAAACAAAAACTTTGTTCATATGTATATTAATCATTTTGTTCGATTAGCTTCTGCCATCTTTCAGTCAATTTCGAAGTTCTTATCTTCTTCGATGAAAAAAAAAAAAAAAAAAAAAAAAAAAAAAAAACAGTTCCAAGAACGATTTGATCAACAAACCAATTCTAACATTGCCATAGTTTGAATGCTACTGAATGCTACTATATATATCGCAGATAATTTTTTATGATCTTACACAGCGTTTTTTTTTTCCTTTTCGAAACTAAATTACGGTAAAATACGACGAAAATGTTCCTTTTTGATCCTAAACCTAACCTAAACCTAACCTAAACCTAACCTAAACAAACAATTGTCAACAAGATCGCGCATTTTCTTTTTCTAAAACAAGCTCCAACAATCAAGTACCAGATTATACAATGAATTTGTGGTTTAAAATGAAATTAGTTATATTTTAAAATATGTCCATCTGTCAAAGCAACGCAATTACTTTTTGGCCGATCCAATAATATACAAGATCAAAGTTCTGTTAGTCATATTTGAAAATTATTCAAATGAAGTTAGTTACATTTTAAAATATGTCTATCTGTTTGACCAATCCAATATATAATATAGAAGATCAAAGTTTAATTTCCCTTTTCTTCCATTTATCATCCAAAGCATAGACAAAGGGGATAAAAATATTGCAATTTTAATGAACAAAGTGACGTTTTTTGCTCCTTTTGCAGCTTCTTTCTTGTCGCAAGAAAAACGATGCAACTTTCTTGGTTACACGAGACATAACCATATCTACTTATGAAGACACATGAAACCTCTCCGTACGCAACTTCCACGGGAAATGAAAAGATACTTTATCATCATTTAGAGAGGATTGCAACAATTTTTGCAACATCTTCAATCCATGTGCGAAAGAAAATTCAATCTGCGAAAGAAAACCTTGCACTTCCGGTAGAATTACACGTCGGTATCGTTAAATAGTTATTGTAGATCACATTCTAATTTTGAACACCCACCAATTGTCCTCCTTATCTTAACTCGTAATTCCTATTCAAAGTTCTTGCGCAAACTTTCGGGAATAACCTTTCCTACAAACTCTGAGCGTATTAAATATTTTTGTACATATGACGCACGTATACCATAATATATCTACTGCATAATGCATGTAATGTATGTTACACATTAAATATTATCATTTGATATTGTGTCAAAGCAAACGTAATGTTAAATGTAAATGCAAAATTTAAATTTCTAATTGGCGAATTTCAGTGTAAATTCGAATTCGAATTGCGCGAGACTGTAATTCTGTTTTGTTTAATAACCATAATTCACACGAGCTATAACCATAATTGACTCGATATTTCAAGGCGACAGATTAATCCGTGAGTCTTGATTTCGCCAATTACTGATACTGGTTCAAAACCAAATTCAAAATCGAAGGAAACTGGAACAACAGATGGAAATCCTCGTGTAAACCGCTGCTAACATCAATTGAAAATGATTTTTGTAAAGAAAGTAGTTGCTCGTTGATCTCACGGCCACAAAAATACAAAACTCATCCTCAACGAAGAAAATCTCCCAATTTGTGATTTCTGCAAGATGAAACGCATTATTATGCAGTGCAGGAAATACACTGCGAATAGACATCAACCGAATATATGTCCCTCTCTAAGTAACAACCTAAAAGATAAAGATCCTAAAACTAATATGTACATCTTCTAAAACAGTCTAATCCAAAGACGCACACAAACTACTCACTCACAATCAATCTGCCAGTTTGCCCATCACGAAAATTAGTTCCCACTCTGTTCATTCTGCCCCGTCGTAATAGATCATACAAACTACTTTCCCTATCTTCCTTTCCCCATCTTAGCAGCTACAGTAAAGAAAACAATTTATATGTATACATAAGTATCTACGCGAGTATTGTGGCCGTGGCACTCTCAACGCAGTGGAGAGATCGATGCAGTGGAGGGGATAACTCTAACGATTAACAAAGTGGGGGGCAAGAGAGCCGCCAATTAGCCACCTCTGCTCTAATCTATACAATGAATTGCAAGACTTACAATAGTTTCAAGTCGCTAATAACCCACACAAACGGTTGATGCAACTTTAAATAATTTAAAGGGAAAAAAAAAGATTCAAAAGAAGCTTCTGTAATTTACGTATGGAACAAAGAAGAAGTTAATTAGCAATCTGAACATTGGATACAAGCAAAAACATATCGAAGCAAAAAGATTTTCCACGTTATTAAATATACATGACATCACGGATTGGCGATTCACTCTTACTTGTCAAGTATTATCCCGAATAAATAACTCTTGAAGCAGGTGAAAAAAGTTTAGGTTTCCAAAGCATTTCAAAGGTTAACAGTTGAGAGCGTAGGTTGAACGGAGGATCGTTTTGAAAAATAAAACGATCATTGATGTTGTTCCACTGTAAAAATATCAGAGTTGAAATAACAATCGAATGTTCCGTTTTTAATTCCAATTTCGTATGACCCGTACTTGAACCCCTGTACATGAACATTTTAACATGCACGTTATTTAATAATAATGATTGTAAAACGTGCGTGAAATATTGATCACACGTGTTCTGAAGTCTTTCTCAATCAATATTAACGAGTGCTTCGTTAGTACATAATTTATTATGACTTATTATAAATTTCGCAAGATGTTTTCAAAAGTTTCTTTAAAACTTCTTATACGTTCGTGACGAAATTATCTCCCGTATAACGACTTGATCATAAATAAGAAAAACACGTGCTGCAAACATATTTCTACGATTTTTAATAAGTAAATAAATCTATATATATATACTGAGTTGGCCAAAAAGTAATTGCATTTTCTTCTAATAAATGGATACATTGTGTATGTCTTAAAATGTAATTAACTTTGTTTTAAACTGAAAATTTATTCATTCCGTAATTTGATAGCTCATTCAAGAAAAAGAAAATGCACGATCTCGTTACACAATTGTCTGCTTGGCGTCGATTTCAAAACGGGACATTTTACTGTACATGCAAGAAAATGATCGATGTACATTGCCCAGTAAAATTTTTGTTTTTTATGAAAAATTTGCACGCAAAAGAAAAACTCAGTCACTTTTTAGTAAAAATATTTCCTCTTCTTTATGACTTTATTTTATACGTCAATAATTATGCTTAAAATAAAAAGTGAAAAAATAGGAAACTTTTCATTACACTTTTGTCGGTAGTCTTCATAGTCATCTTCTACATTTCCAATGAAAAGTTCAGGTTTGTGAACCTAGAATCGATCTAGACTCGTAGGACCACGTACAAAATGCGCAATTTGCAAATACGAATACGTGTGCAATACGCGACAACTTACATAATTATCATCAATGCATCGGCAACAAAGCGAAACGGAGTATACACTGTGTATATACTTGACTTTCAAGCGGGAGCCGTGTGTTTCTCGCGGCGAATCTACGAAGATTAGTTTCCCCAAAGGACAACGGATATCGAATCGATCCGTTACTAGTCAGATGTCGACCATGGAAACCAACTGGTTGCCGGTGATGGCAAATATCTCTGTCTCCGTCTGTCTCACCCTACCGCGCGCGAAGTTTGTTCAGAGCCGTTCACGAGTTTGGTTCGACACGGTTATTTGGATAATTTCGAGGAAGTCGAATTACATTGCCGATTATGTAATTGATATTTGATTTTGCAATAGCTCGCCAGCTGCGCACAATACCACGTACCAAGTTCTCCGAGTCTTTCCCTGTCTAACCTCCTGAAATTCGGAGGAGATATGCACGAGCAATTGAAATTATCGTTTTCGATACAGCGCGATATTGAATATCATCGAAACACGAGAAATATGAAAAGTTTTAAAACTGTAACAGCTTTGGAAACTGATCTGCTTGTAGATGTAATTATTGTAGAAATGCAATATGGCGCTACAACGATAAATCTCGTCGAAATCGTCGAAATTTTCAAACGATACAGTCAAAGCGGTTTCAGTTCGAAAAACTTGGCTAATAAGATTTAACGGGGGAACGCGAAAGGATATTCCAAGCCAAGTAAATAACAGGTTCACACTGGTAAAGCGGTTTGAAGTTGCTCGAATTCTGGTAACTTGACTAATCTGAGCGAGGCTTAAGGTTACCTAGCAGACCTGGGCCATAGTTGGGATAATAGAGGTCGAGTCAGAGGGTGTATATCTGCAGAACGTGTCGTGCCTCGATCTTGGACAGGAATTAAAATAGACATGTTTAACATTTTAGAAATATCTGGATTTTCTGAAATAAGGAAAAATGTGCAATTTCGACGAAATATAACGTGGAAATTTCTAAGAATTCATCTTCATCTAATATCGCGTGGAGAGTATGTAACAGATTTAGGAACGTTTGAATTTTCTAAAATAAGGAAAATCTGCAATTTCGACAGATTTTTGACACTGTCCAAACTATTTTTAGAGCGGTGTCGTAGTCGATCCCATTTTACACGCTTTTTACACAAAGTTTCAAACAAACTCGAAGAAAATATCCACCTGCCGCGGCAGTCTAATCTAAGTTGATGAAAACACGCATCCATCTGGTCGGAACTCGCGGTGCGAGCGGGACCTCGTTAAAAGATTACATTTCCCAAAGAAAGTTCGAAGAATGCAGAAGAATGCCAACTTCCAGGGGGAAAGAAGTCAAGAAGGCCAAGAATATCGCTATCTCTTTGGGAGCGCCAACGACTCCTGAATTCTTCGGCCACGAAGATCCTCTCCATTTAGGGCGAAAAAGAGGATCGCGTATCCGAAATCGATAATAGCTCCACTCCGAAGAATGCTCGATGTACGCGAGAATAAAGAAGCAAAGTAACGGCCTTTCTTTAGGTTTCTATTTTTGATCCTGAGCCGCAGATTCCAATTGGGTTGCCAAGTTCAATCAAATTATATCTTCTCGTTTGCATATGGATTTCCAGACTACGGCCCCGTTCTGCCCGGGTTTTTGGCTAAAAGAAACAACACGAAAAAACACGGCCGAGCGTGTTTCGCGTTTTTTTCACTGAAAATTTCGTTACGACAACCGACACGAATGTAATTCCTGTTTTTACTTCGTAACGATAGCCCCGATTTTTCGGACTTTGTTCTATTACACGCGCGTACCACGAATATATTAGGCCACACTCGTGAGCAATGTCGTTTCCTTCAAATTCAATAAACATTGCCATTTAGTGACAATAATTTAACTTATAAAAGATAAAGCTCTTTTTTATAAAATATTTTTAAAAAAAGAAACATTTGATTAGACAAAAATATCAGAAAAGCAAGCGACAAGTCAAAGAAAGTTCTTTCTGTTTAATAAAAGAAACATCAAATTCTTCTTTTCTTTATGTCTTCATATTCATTTTGAAATATCCCAAATATAATTTTTCTGAGCAGTGCAGTTAAATATATTGACATTTACTTATTGTTAAGCAATTATTACTTGTAATAAGCAAAAATGAATTCGAAAATGTTGCGATTTCTTGAATCTTCGACATATGTAAGGATAATCTTCAATCTATCAAATCCATTGTAAGTTCAGTTACGAAAAAAAATATTTTTCAACGTTCTTACACGCCACGACAATTTGTATCACTTTTGAGAAGAAAAATATTTTCACTTCCCGCCACGCGGTGTCCCAAAACGAACGATACACTTTGAAAGGAGAAGTTTCAAACTTTGAAACGAATCCACGTTTCATTGTCGTGCGACTTTTTTCCTTGGAAAATCACAGCAATTGAGTTTCAATATTTATATAATAATGTAAATTCAATATTTTATAGTAATGTAAAGCCACCGTGTATCGGTCGATACACCGGCGGTCGTTGTTATCGGCGACTTTTGAAATCCCACGGCAAGATTCCGAAACACGTTGAATCATTGATAACGCTCGCTTTCCACCGTCTTCCCTTCAGCCTGCCTGACGAGTTCCCTCGCCAATATGAATAATAATATCCCGTATTTGCCCGTCATTCGAATACACAACGTACGAGGAGTCAAAGTGGAATATTTATGACGCAGCAGCGGGGCTAATATAATTTTGATTTCCCTGCAGGCCAGTTTTCCCTGCATGGCATTCGAATCGATATTAATTTTAAAATGCACGCGCGAGAACGGAGGTTACGAAAGGAGGCGGATCGGAATCGCGTTTATCGGCCAGGTATAATCCTCGCGCGAGGCGTGAGTTTCGTCGAGGGCGCGGCCGCGAACGCGAGAACGAATAAATCTCCGAAGGAACAGCCTTTCGTTCGTGTCACCGCGGAGAGAAGAGAAAGGAGAGCTCAATTTACATGGATAATTGCATAACTTAATATTTCGTTGAGTGGTCGGCGTGTGTGGAGCTGCCCGTGTCCTCAGATACACGTCGTGTGTCTCTCGGTGTCTCTCGTTTTCGAGTTAGGACGACGACGCGACGTAGAATATTTATGGTGTTCCGAGTCGACCCGCGGCGGCAGGCCTTCGTCATCGTCGTTCGTCAGAGGGATACGCTCACCGTGAATATTTCGAAAATTAAATCGGCCAACTTCGCCCGCTTCCTCCTCTCGTCGTTCGTTCGCCTATGTTCCCCCTTCTTTGGAGGAAGGAGTTCCTCCGCCAGTGTCCTCTCCCGACTTCCAAGTAACCGTAACTTTGTCCTAATAGATCGTTAAACGCGCGAAATGGTCCCCCGGCTGCTCACAATGATCAACCGGTCGTTCCGTTTTCCAAAGAGCGGTCCGAACGATTTGCTTTACAACCGCGACAGATTTCCTCCGCCAGACGCACGCACCTCGGGAATCCGGAAATCGTCGCTTCTCAACTCCGTTCCCCGGATCGAGTTTATTATTTACGTCTCGTCCTGTTTATTTATGACAAAGCGCAAGAAGAACGAGAAGAGCAGAATCAAAGGAATTAAAAAACTGCACGACTCGTACCCCAGTACGATTCGTCTCACTAAAGGCCCAGAAGCAACTGTTCTGACTAGGAAATGAAGATGACTTTTTTGCCGTAAAATTTTATTGGTATGCAAACGTTTGAATCGATAGAAAACAAATTACAGGCAACGCCACTCCTACTC
>KQ435775.1:352328-396699 GCA_001276565.1 Melipona quadrifasciata | reverse complement strand
AATCACTTTCAGTGATAAAATATAACGCATCGGTCCTCGGCCATCGATCGAGCAACTTCAACCTCGTTCCTTTTCGAATCAACTTCCAAAGCAACTTCGTTCTTCTTTTTCGGTAAGAAAATATCGAAAAATGTCTGTCACCAATTTATGGTTTCAATTAACCTTCTTCTCTCTCTCTCTCTCTCTCTCTCTCTCTCTCTCTCTCTCGGGGAACTCGTGAGGGGACACTCTCGCGGTGAGAAAACGACGATCAAACAACGATCCAGTTGGTTCCTGAACTTTCTTTTTGTTTCTGAACGAGAGTGGAAGGTGAATTACAAACGTCGACGCGCGAGTGAGGCGACGCCTCGGAAAATAAGAACTCGCGAGAATTCTTTCGCTATAAATAGCGGTTAATTTCTGGGACATGGAAGTTTAATTAAATCGAACTCTTCTAAATGACTTTTACGCACGTACAAATACAAACGAAATAGAATTTTCAATTAAAAGTCGAGGAATAGGAAATTCGTTTTTTGATCAAATTCCATAGTGTTTCTCTTCTTTCGTTCTCGTTGACACCGGAAATGACTAATTTATAAATTAATTTTTTAGCAAGTATCTTTGCGGACTTATGTTGCGTTTTCTTTGTAAAATATACGAGTAAAAGTTCGTGTTCATTATCGCGTATGACGAAACCTTTTCTATTCCTGCATTCCAATTTCTTGGAATCAATTTTTATACTTTAGTTCTTGGTAGTTCCAATGTTAAAGACACGGTACCAAATAAAATAGGCAGAATAATGATTGACGTAACGATACCACGTAACTTGAGAAAAACTCTTGAAATATTCTTTAGAGAAGAGAGATTTTAAACAGATTTTAAAGTTGCGAGACGCACAAAATGATTCATTGAACTAGGAATAATAATAGCAGGTCTTTGTTGCCTAGGTCACGCCATCGATTCATTTTGCAACTACTTGTTGCTCTCCAATCAAATGGCTGTCATCAATGTTGCACAATAGTATCATAATGCGTCGTTACGTTACAATGCGAAGGTGAAGATTGAATAGTTGCATTGTTTTTCGGACGTACGTAGTTACCAGTTACAAATTTCAAATCAAACAACGCGATCGACGTGATATTTTTATTCTTGTCGAAAAAGAAAATTAAACGCGTGATAAATGAAATGTTTAATATCGAATTTGTTTATTTCTCGCTTTCGGGGATTCCATTGCTAAAGTATTCTTTACATCGGCAACATACAGCGAACTGTTTATTTTCATTTCACAGAAACCGCGAGATGCAATTTTTCCCCATTGCAGGGATAGCTACAGTTTACTCATTGCCTGTTCTTTCTCTTGTTACTTTACAAGTTCTACGTGTGGCGTCATGAAAATTGAAGGTTTCGGAGAAACCACCTTGTAATACTTCCCGCCCACGTTTCCACCGCCAACCAAAAACGTATCTTGAATTTGTCTCGAAGGTGTTTTCGCGTTTCCGCTGGCAAATAAATGACCAGTGGGAACTAAGCGGAAATAGCGTGGCGCGCGCGTTGCCTAAGTAAAATCATTTTTCATTCCTACATGGCGTATAAATTATCCGTTCGAGAAATTGGCGACACAAGCCTTTGTAAAATCGTGTCAACTCTTTCCAGCATTTACCAACGATATATTTTATGACAGGAAACGTCATTTACACACGTGCACAACGCCAAATACATAATTTAGATAAATATCACTTCGAAAGTATTTAAAACATATTTACAACGGAAATGAAATCTCACCGAATCTCGAAATTCTAAAAGTTAAATTTCTATGTGTACGATACGCGAAGTACGCGTATTAATTTCATTCAAATCGAACAACATCAGCGTCTGAGAGAAAATGATTTTATTACAACTAATACAGAATTATAGGTCACGAAAGTATTGGAAATCTATGCGAATCTTCGTATCAAAGATTTCTCGCTTGATACGCACTTAGTCTGCTGCAAAGGCGGTGTAATACTTGTGCTATAATTCTTCTGAAATCAAGAAGCTCGTAAAACGTATCGCGAAAGCTCGAACATGAAAAAAGCAGAAAGAGGATTAATGATAGAATGGCGCAAAGAAGGAAAATCTGTAAAGGGAATTTCGAAAATTAGAAGCGTACAATTATTCTCGGAAAATATGAAAATGAGGAAGATGTCGCAGATGATAAACCTCGTATTGGACGACCGAAGAAACTAACAGAGGGAGAAGAAAAGATCCTTATTCGAATTCGGCATATTCAAAACGATCCCTTTACTTCCGGACCACAGCTGGCGTCAATGATAGCAACACAGTAGTTTGACAAAAAAGTGCATCCAGAATTAGGTCGTAAATTACCGAGAAAACGCAATTTAAATACACGAGTAGTTCCAAGAAAAAGAAACAAAGAACAAAGTTTTACGTTCAATGTATGCCAAATAGTTTTAATTAAAAAAGGTAATTCCTTCTTGTGAATTTTTTTGGTAATTTTGGTCGTAGAACTGTATGGGGGACAAAAAATACAGAATTAAATTCAAAGAATGTACGATCTACAATAAAATATGGCGGGCGATCGATGATGGTGTGGGGCTGCATGGCACCAAATGGAGTGGGAAATCTGATTTTTATTGTCGGTACTTTGGGTAAAGTGAAATATTTAAAAATTTCGAAGGGAAACTCGCGAGAGGAAGCGGTGGATAAACTAAATTTGTCAGAAAATTATTACTTTCAACGAGACAACGATGGTTACTATACGTTACCGCATCCACCGCAAAGTCCTAACCTCAATCCCACAAAGCGTTTATGGGATGAGGCGGACGGAAGATTAACAATTACGAAAATTACGTCGAAAGACGAATTGAAAGTAAAAAATTCGCGAAGCTTACTTCAAAGTTAATATTTTTCGTGGATCGATTTCTTACTAAAAATATTAATATTAATGTAACTATGATTTTACAGTTTAGTTACAATAAAATCATTCTAGTACCTCAAATGCATATTGTTCGGTTTCAATGAAATTAATAGCATTCATTTTTATTTATTACTTCAAATTTAGTACTTTCCATGGAAAATCGTCTTTGAAAAGCGACAAGAACGAAAAGTAGATTAAGCTCTTATTAAAAATTCCAAAAAAATATTGATATAACCATTGCGAATACTTTTGTAACCCATGATTTTTTATTACCTAGAACAAAAACATTCTCCTTCAGACGCATGCTGTTCGATTTTAATGAAATTAATACATGAAAATAACACACAATTCTCACACATACTCCATGTATCGTACACATAGAAATTTAAAAACATCAGTTATCCCAGAGATATATATTCTGTGTAGAGGAATTTCCATCGTAAGTAAGTATATCGTGTTTTAAATACCTTCGTGGGCCAGCGTAGATGTTGCTATCTCGGCTCGCCATATAATTGTCAATGCCAATTCATTTCACTGAACTGTTACACTCGAAACACAACTGTCAGCAAGTGTGACATTTAATTTTCCTTTACGCGACGCAACGTATGCGGTTGTAAGTATTAAAACGTAGGCGATAAATGACAGGCAAAATAATTCGTCCAGAGGAGGAATCGTGCGTGAATGGAATTGCGTTTCAGAGATTGCGGGACGAGGTTAACAGTGATAACTCGTTTTGGTTGCCGATCGAGTTATCCCGATGTTGGACGTTGGGATATAATGCCACAGTGAAACGACCACGGCAGAGGTGTCTACTGACGGAAAATAAGAAGGATGGATATCATAGCACATGCTTCGCACGTTCACACATATACGCGTACACATGTACGTGCTCTTAGGTACATCCGCGCGTTTAAACACCCCGCTCGAACTCACTCCACTTCCATACGCACAAGTTACAACGTTGCAAATTCGAAAATTGAACATTTCCCAGTTTTCCCCGCCAAAGTCTCGAAGTGAACGTAGTTTCGTTTATTAATTGCCTTTTACTTATGCCCCGGCTATCGGAGTACGTGCAATTAGCCACTACGGATCGCCCAAACAATGGAACAGTGGGCTGTGCACAGTCGCAACCGTAAGCGAAAAATAACGAGACGGTAGTAGAAAATTTGTAGCCCCGACCCGTACTTGTCGATACGTTTTTCGTTCAACGACAACAATTCAACCGGCTGGAAAGAAATAGGGAACGCGATAGCGTAAATTGGCGTAAACCGTGACGATTTATTCAACGCTACCGATTTATTAATACGAAATAATAACGACCGACGCGAATATTTAAATATTCATATTTAATCTGCTCTCTGGTCTCTGCTATTTTATTGTATTTCGATATCGCACAGCAATCTACGTTAGCGACGGATAAAAGAGAGAAGGAAAGAAAGCTTTCCACTTATCTGTATTTAAAATAAATACATAATTGACGAACACGTTGCTCGTTTTCTTCGGCGAAAAATTATCGCCCTAATTTCTCGGTTTTCTTCGTCCGTTTATTTAAAATCGCGCCACATATTGACCTTTTTAACACCCTGCACGTGCAAAAAGAATCGATGATTTCTTTCTGCTAGAAATAGTAGAAGTGTACAGTGTGTAGAGAAACAAAGATACTTTCTTTCTTTAATCGAGAATATTACACTGAAATTAGAGAAATTAAAAAAAAAGGATATTGACTGCAAGCGCTTCCTGTAAACGCTTTAATTCACTAAAACCTCTGTTTCAAATGCTCTTCTTGGTAAAAGTATTGCGTGTTTCTAGCCCATAATTTCTTCCTTAGGGAAGTGTTATTAACGGGATTACCAACTAGTTCACATGCGTGCTACGATACAGTGGTATGAAAATAAGGTCAGAAGAAAGCTTTAGTTTTAATTAAGAAGTAAGTTGGCCCCTGTTATAAAATTCAAATCGCCGCGACGCGTCCGGCTTTGCAGAAGAATTGTAATGAAATGTCGCTGCAAACCAAAATCTAGACCGCGAGTCGTTCAATTCTACACAAAGGCTTGTAAAATGAAGTTGTAAAATATATGTTAGTATTGTTAAGGGGCTTACGAAATAAGGTTAAAGACACGCAATAATATAAAATATAGATACAAGTTAATTTCAGCAATCTCAAGTCGAGGGATTCAATTGTTACATATTTATTTTAAATAAATTTATTGAAATCGTTTGGATTCGAGTAAATACCTCGCGTAATTTCGGCTCGATAAGTCGATATTTCAAACAAAAACATATTATCATCAGAACAACCAACGATTAAAACATAAAATTTCCATTAAGGCGTTTTCCATTTCCAAAATTTCCATTAGAGACGTTAAAATAAAAGAAATAGAACAACTTTACAGTACAACGGAATACACAAGCTCTTATTTATACATTTTACGAGAAGTTATTCAAATCACCAAAAACACGCCGTTTTGCATCTATAAAATTTTTAACAAAAATCAATCAAATTCGTCATTTCGACCATTTTGGTAGTTTTAGTGTTAACCGCACAGTGTGTACAAGTGGCTCGACCTCGCAAAGTTCAATTTACACAAAATAAAAGATCAACGACAACGACTGTGAGAAACCTTCGAATTCAAAGAATTTCCACGACTTCGCTCGCGACGGAAATGAAGAAAGAACGGACATACTTTTACAGTTGTGTCGTATAGATCGAAGCAATCGTTTCGCATCCTCGCGCAGCTGAAACGGGGGAATTTCACGTGGATTCATTATACATGGTAATATTTCCTAGCGAGGGAAAACTAGAACAGATTAAAACGAGCTAAACCGGCTTAAAAAGATTTCCGCTTTATGCAAATTTTAAAAACGCGCCAGAAACTCCCCAAAGGTCCGCTAATGTCTTCCGCACGCTCTGATGTACTTTGAACGTTACGTTAACGCCGTGATCAGTGATTACTTCCCCCGTAATCGCGATCACGCAGGAAAAAAGGCGGTTATTAAGTTTCTGTGATAAATGGAAGCTCTCCCGAAAAGAAGCAAGAAAGAAGAAATTTTCTTACAGCGGGAAATATATTTCTTTAGTCGTTTATCCCCCCCTTCGAGTCCAATCTGAACGAATTTTTCATGTCCAAAGCAACGAGGAACAATTTATAACTGTCGCAAATACAGAGTAGGCCAAAAATCATTTCCTGCTAAAGTTAATCAGTAATTTTTTTATATTATGTATTTTCTTTAATTTTTTTTTTTTTACGAATTAAAGTACGCAAAGAAACAAAATTGTTTAATTTAAAATTGATAAGATTAGCTTTTTCTTATATTTTGATTTTTCTATTAAAAAAGAAAAAAATAGATGTAGAGAAACTTTTAATGAGAATTTTCTACGACTACCCTATATTTGTACGCGCGTGTGTTACGTATGTGTGTGTGCAAAACACGTACGTATTGCGTTTACGCGATTATAAGGATCGAGAGTGAGGATAGAAAGATATCGAGCGAAATGCATGAACTCGAAAAGTATCTTATATATATATATATATACGAAAACAAAGACCTGTTCCTATTTCTTCGCTCCTTACAGCATTCTACTAGACCTACTCTTTGCAAAGGCGCAGGAATATGTAAATCAATACGATACAAGGTCCTCGGGAGTTTCGAAAGTACATTAAATTTCAAAGAAATTGCGATACAAGTGGAAATTGCTGCGCGAGCGGAATTTTCATCGGCTATAGCGTTTCTTCGGAGGATACGTACTAAGTTATTACATTCGTACGCAAAGAGCGCGTAAGTATTAAAAAAAGTTAAGGACGATTATCTTCAGCAGATAGCTGCTGAATGCATAATTCTTGAAAAAAATTTGCAAACGTCACAAATACTGTGTGAACTGTCAGACTCTTTGTAACGTATAATCATGTTCGTGTATTTCATGCGAAATTGATACGTCTCTTGTACACGCGTGTAAACATGTATTTTATTTATCGATACACACTCGTTACACGTTTGTTCGATCGTTTAAAAGCCAGTTCATCGCCCAATATCAACAAAATGACGATAATTTGGAACAACGATCGTTTTGACGAAGATTTGGCGACAGAGTCGTGCACGATTATCAACGATTTGGCGCACAGCGTGAAGGTGACGCGAGCTACGTAAATTTATTATGGACAATAATCCATCGCGATATAACAGTGCATTAATGTATTGTGCACCTGTCACTAATCATACAGACGCGATATTATATCATCGATCCAATAGCTGTACAACATTCTGGACAACGAAACGCGACAACTGGGACATTCGCGGACACAGATTTTCTGATAAAATCTGACAAATTATCAAGGGATTCGACTCGACCGTGTAAAATGTAAAATTTGTTTCAATCGCGTAGCTTGTGCAGTTGATTGCGTACTGATTGCAACGTGATTCTCAATAACAATCCGACGTTCTCGAACGTCGATGAAATTATTGTTACGTTTTACACGCAACGTCTCGTGTTTCTCGTAGTTTCTCGAGTGTGTGTCAGACGGTAGGCGAACTCTCTCGAAGAAATGCAAATTCGTGGCGGTCGGATGTGAAAACGTGAGAGACAAGTCGCAAACTCCGACTGCGAGGAATAATCAATTTCCCTTTACACGTTGCGCACCAAGCAATAAAAAACTTTAATCCCACTTGAAATTAGCTTGACTTGCGTACTCGATTTTAATTAGAATACAAAAAAAAAACAAACAAACAGGATGAAACGAAACGTGCTTAGCCAGGATATCATCTAGGCAAGAAGATAGACACACATCGTCACTGCGAGACGAGCAGAATTGTGGAGCCTGCAGAATTTTCTCCTGTCGAGAGAAAATGAATAAAAATTCGCCCACTTTGTACTCGCATGGCGATGAGATGTATAATGAGACAAACGCGAGAGCGGGTCTGCGAGAGCTTCAAAGACAGATGTCGAAATTTTGACAAATTGATCGATTCGTGTGTAGGTGAAAAGCGCAAAGGGCTGCCGGTGAAAAAGGGAAAGAAACAGGGGAGGGAAAGCAACGCGAACGATCGACCTCGGGTAATGGAAACATTCGCCGAGGGGTGAAGATTGCGAAAGAAAAAGCGTCGATACGGATACGTAACGACGAAGGAAACACACTCACAATACACACGAATATACCCACCTGATGTCGTTTCTCAGCGAGAAAGATCCACCGGTCGTCGAAATTCGAGTCTCGGGTCTCCCTATTCCGATGACTTTTCACGCAACGCGAGAATGTCAGCTAACATAGCGTTTTCGGTAAAGGTCCTAGCATTTTGCTCGGACGGTGATTCACCCTCTATTACCGCAACTCGTCGGCGGTGAAAACGAGCGCATTCATTTCGTCGGCCTCGTTACTCCATCCCGAGAGCACCGTTTCGGGAGGAAAACGGGAATTCCCCCGAAAACCCGACAATCCCGCGGCAATTAACGACAATTATTCGTGCACCGAGCAGAGGCCAGATAGGGAGCCTGACGGTGTATATCCTGCGTATTAACGCGAGGAAAGATCGGGTCGCGTTGCGTGAACGTCCAAGAATCACTTGGAGCGAGGGGACCGTGCAATGGGGGGTGAGAGATTTGGGAGGGTAGAAACGAAGAAGATCCTTCTTTCTTTCTTTCTTTCTTTCTTTCTTTCTTTCTTTTTTTTCTGATCTCTCTCTCTCTCTTTTCGTTTCGGTCTTGGAGGCAGTGTGTGCGCAAACAGAGAAACGAATACACCAATGGTCACGTAAACGACACTTGTCTACTCACTCTTCGGGCCAGAACACTTCGCGCGACTCCTGCTGCGAGGATTCGCTCGCTCGACTCGCGCGGTCTCTGTTGTTGTTGTTTATAGTTCGGGTCGGAATAAATCGCGACTCGCGGAACTACAGCGGGAGCCAGTGGATAATCACGCGCGAAATATGGTAAAGGAGCGAGGGCGAGCGTGGAGCATGAAAAGGACGGAGAAAGAGAAAGAGAAAGAGAAAGAGAAAAAGGAGAGAGAGAGAGAGAGAGAGAAAAGGAGGAGAAGAGTGTGAATGCGCGCGCGACAGAGAGAGAAAGAGAGAGATAAGAGGGAAGAAAGAGATAAGAGAGACGGAAGCGAGAAAGAGAAAGAGTGGAAACAAGGGTAAGAGTAAGAGTAAGAGCAAGAGAAAGAGAAAGAGAGAAGAAAAGGAGTAGAAGGAGGCCGGCCAAAGTACGACCGACAAGGAGGGAAAACGATATTCTTGGTGCGGATGCACTCGCGGTCTAGAAGACACGTAAACGCACAGAAAATCGACGTGCACGCGACGACGGTCGCGACGATACTGCGCCCTATCGGGCGGCCCTGCGCAAATATAATACCACCCCTCTCCTACAGTCCGGCCACGCTATTCTCCTCACCGCCACCACCAAACCAAACCCAACCCCCTACCGACGATCGGTTTCTCTTCCTACCCTTTTATCTCCTATCCTCTTCCATCCCCTTTGCCCCACCGCCATTTACCATTTACCACTCTGTCTCATCCGACCCTACTACCACTACTACTATTCCACACTACTACCACCACCCCTTCGTCGTCTTTCCATCTCCCTTTCTAGCCCCTTTTCCACGTCCTCTTCTGCCGCTCTCCTCTTCTGGTGCTCTTCCACCCTCTTCCGTCCTACACCCGCTTCTTCTTTTTTTTTCTCTCCCTCTCTCCCTCCCCCTCCCTTTCTCTTTCTCTCTCTCTCCACCGCGTTGACGACCCTTGCCACGCTACCGCGGAACCTGCTACAGGGATCTCTTTTCTAGAACGGGCGCGCGCGAGGCTTTGCCGTGCGCTTCCGGTGCACACCGATGGCTATTTCCGTTCACGCTCCAAGGACTCAAGACGACGAAGAGGACCGGTTGGCTAACCGGGGGGAGGGCTACCTCACTCTCTCTCTCTCTCTATCGCGAGGTAATCATACGTATCGTCCTCGAACGTAATCCTCTCTTGCCCCCCCCCCCCTGTATGCCTTATGCCGATTATGTCCAACGACCGATAACATTCCTTCGCTAGACTCCTCCGCTATTTCTAGACCCTTTGAACTTCGCGATTCGCTGAACATCACCATCGTTCATCCTGATTTATCCGATATTCCACCGATACGCATTCTCCTCACTCGAGTTACCACCGGGTCTCCCCGTCTTTCCCGCGAACCTATACTAACGCGATTTTATAATTATCTCACCTTTATCTAAACGTTCTTCGAATTGACTCGCGGCCATCTTCATAACTTTTCGTTACTCTGCGAAAAAGAAATCCTACGAATCCTAGCGATGTCGCAGGATCCTACAAGAACGCGGAATGCCCGATGGCACTCTATCAACAATCGTTGTCGTCGTCGTCGTCGTTTGTTCCTCTCGAGCACTCGTCACCAAGTTGTACGTACGTTTCTCCGTGCAATCGCGCTTCTCCGAATTATTATATCAAACAGAAATTGTTATTCACCCACTTGACCCAGTCAGCAGTTGCCTGCTTGAATAGAGCATACCGGCAAGCTGCTACTATTCTATTCAAAGCGTGTTCCTACGCGTGAAGTAAAATAAACATTCGGCAACTCCTTGTGTAAAACATTGTACCATTATAGCGTTACGGCGTTACCGACTTCAATAGAGAGGACTGAAATATTCTCAATATGTCTGGCAATCAAGTTACACGTGTTCCACGTGCGTTTGTGCGACACTGAATTGTTCGCGTGCGATTCGAGCAGATAAATTCCATTAAACGGTTTATCGATCAAATAAATTTCGTTGCGTTCGTTAAATTCGTCACGTGTCGTTAAAAATGTGAATTTAGAACGAGACCGATATATTTTGCAGCTGAGATGATTCTCTTTGCGTTTGCATCTAGTTGATGTCTGACAAGAAGCGGAGATAGAGCGAACCATCGCGCAAACAATCGACGACATTCGATCCAGGGAAAACCGCCGTTACTTTGTTAAAATCTTCGTCAATATCTTCGTTAATGGTGTTAACCCTTACGATACATCGTTTTTAGTCTCCCTTTATTTTTTAACATGTTCCTAATTGAATTTTGCAATCAATTATAATTATTTTTTACAGTATTTTTCGCTCAAGTACAACTTTTTTAATCAGGTTCTTTGATCACTAGAAAAATTAAACACCGTCCAAAGAATTGTAGCAAACAATTTAAAAAAATGATTTATACACAGATAATTGGTAGTAAAATAAAGTACTAAAATAAAGACATTTTTACAAAATAATTTTGCCGAGCAAAGAATTCGAATTAGACGCATTTCTTACGTACAAGTTATAAATTTTTGAAGAAATCGTTTTAATAAGATACGCGTCGCGTCTATCGACGCTCGATTTGCTGCGTTTTGTTAAACGGGCATTGATCTCTCGCACGAATCAAGATAATAACTTTTATCTACCAGTTTTGATCGCCGAACCTCGAAAGTTTCATGATTCTAACAAGAATCTCTGATACACATTTGGAAAATTGAAATCCGTCAAATTTACGAGAGTTTAAATATTTTCCAATCTTTCCAGGCTTCGAGAAAAGGACATTCACATTGCACTTTGCGTTATCTTCGACGAATATTTGCCAAATTAAAATTACAAGTGTCTTTAATGACACGTCCTTTATTTTCCGTCCATTTCTACCGATTTCTCGTTTTCGTTCTGTTTAATTTGAGATACACGTTTAGCAGTAGCACGTTGAACGTTTTGGCAGAAAACGATACCATACAGTCCGTCTATCCGATTACAGTTGAAATAACACTCTAGCGAAATGAAAATGATTTACATTCGCGATTTGCAGTTAATTTGCATTTAATGTGTTTCCACGTAAAATAACCAATGTTAAACTTGAAACGCCATATTTCTTAATATCCAAGTGTGAGCTAGAAATTTAAATTCGTTTTGTACATCCAGTTTGATTATGCTTTTCCAAAGAGTAAACGTGTGATTGTAATAAAAAAAAAAAAAAGAGAATAATACGAAATCAACAATTTCAAGCTAATTTTCGAACAATTGGCGACCCATTTTATAACCCGTATTATACCAGGATTAAACTTTAAAATTATTTTGCACATCGATTGATAACGAGGCTTCAGCACGTATATAGAAACACTGTTTTTCCTATTTGTGTCAACTAATTATATAAACAAGCTGTACGTATAAGGAACGTCCTTATGTTTGCATCCTCCTTTGACGACGCTTTGTCGATACCCGATATAAAACGACCAAGAAAAATGTATTACAAGCCAGAGTATAAAATAACTCTATTAAATCCACGTGATATGAAAAGCGTAAAGCTTGAAGTAATTATGAAAATATCTCTATGATTTGGAGTGATAATACTCATTAGCGCATCAATTATAAAATATCAATGTTTACTTTAATGTAAGTACTTTCAATCATTATCGCATAGCATGCAAGATTATTTATATACGGTGGGCCAAAAGTTTCTTCCCTTCTTCCACTCTTTTTTTTTAATAATTAATTTTAACAACTTCAAAATGCAATTTCAAGTCATTCTTGAGATGAAATAACTCGTTCTCGAATTGCCCTCCTAGAAAAATCAGATTGCTCCCCTGTGCGGGGTGTGAGAACCGCGGCTTTGCACGATGTCGATTGGCTTCTCTAAAAACGTTGAACGAACGTTTATCAATGACAATCAAACGGTTTTGCACTTTGGAGCGTAAAGCAGAAAAATTGAAACTGACGGACTGGAGATAAAGGTAGATTTATAATTCTGCAATCGTACGCGTACATACCTACATATACATATATGGTTAAACATAATATAATTTAAATAATATATAATTTAATTAATCTTATGTAAACGCATGGCCATGAATACATTCTGAGAATTTTAAACAAATTTCAATATTTTCGTTTAGTATGCATGCGGTTTCGCGTATAAAATTACTCCGGTTTATAATACCGTGCAACTTTCTTCTGCTGTAATGTTCACAAATTAAATTCATTTTAAATATCCGCGATATCCGGTATGTGGCGAAGGTTTATTAACTCTATTTCATGTTTATTTTTAATTTGCACGAGTACCTACCACAGTCAACTAAATATTGGAAAGATTCTTGGAACGTGACGTCAATTAAAACGTAGCGAAATGAAAATGAAAATGAAAATAAAAATGAAATTTCACGCACGTACTTTGTACGGGCCACTTCATTTTGCGTGCAATTGTTTCGCGTTTCAAAGGCTCAGCAGCAACGAAAGTAGCAAGAAAAGTTGTGCAGAAAATAGATTCAAGTAATGTGTCCTCGTGACTCGTTATTTTCTTGATTAACTGCAAAGTTTAACCCAAGTATCCTTGCGACTGCACAAGAACTTGATGTCGGAATAAACTGTTGCCATCGTTTCGCGGAGGACTGTTAGAAATACCTTTATTCCACGACAAAGGAGATGCTTTATATTTCTGTCATACATACACAGTTTAGGACAATAGGACCCTATTGTACAAAGTGGATAATATGATCCCAGAGCGTTTCAACATTGGTGACAATGGTAACGCGAAGAATCGTCTCGAAATACTAAACTTTGGGGAGTTTCAATCTACCACCTAAACGACACCCGGACTGATTTTTCTGGTTTTTAATGCCACTTGACGATTGTACCCAAAGAGAGGTGACAAATTTGAAATAATCGACAGACTTTTCGGGGGATTTTCAGGAGATTCAACAAAAATATATTTCGATATTGCGAATACCGTTGATTGAGAAATTCTTTCGAGAATTTATTCGAGATCTCAATTCGTCTTTTTTTCTTCAATAAAATGTTGGAGTACAAACATAACCGCACTGCCTTCAACTAGCTTATATAAGTATTAATTATTTGCAAAAACTGATCGACAACTTTTACGACAAAGTGATTAAAAAAAAAAAAAACAATGACTCCAATTAAATAAACTGCTTCGTTTTGTTCTCGAAATTCATTTTGAAAAAAAAAAAAAAAAAAAAAGAAAAAACGAGGCATCCTTCCATCGGTTACATCGCCAATGTTCAGCAAACACGTACGTATTCGACTGTATTTATGCATCTATTCACGTGCCTTGCCTTGTTCGTTGCATTATTGTGTACCTATAGCATTCATATCGTACGAGGTTATCTTCATCTGCAATGTTCACTTCAACTCGAATGTGAACGATAAATCGTGAAAAGGTTTCTAGGAACGTCTCGATGGTCTCGTTAATGGAAAACACGAGCCGCGTGCACAGCCGTGTGCATGCATAGTTTACGAGGATAAAACTTCTCGTCTCTCGATGAATACGCGTCTTCGACGTGTGAACCGATTGAAATATTATTATTTCGTCATTCAACAGGAGATAAGATGTATATTTATAATACGTACAGCTTGAGTATAAAATTAATGACACGTCTTTCATCGAAGCACGAACGAGCGAGAAAGCAAAGCAAGCGTTCCGTGTTCGCTTTCGCGATAGAACGAATCCCGTTCGTGTTTTTAATTTTAATTTTCTTTCCGCTCCAAATTTCCTCCCCTCTTTTGTCCCTTCAAGCGATATTTTAATACAAAGCAAAACAAGCAGTCGTTTCGCAGCCAATAAACTCGTTAGAATATTGAACTTTGTCATTAGCTCGTGCAAGCCGCGCATTTCACCGCGTGCAGCGCGAGCAACGCGTATAATAATAAACAATGCTGATGAGAGGATCCCCTGCTGGTTGAAAACGGAGCGTCAGGTCCGCAAGACTAATAATACGTGGACATACATCACGGAAGACTGGACAATCCCGTTAGCACGGAGGTTGGAGCTCAACGAGGTGCGTTCTTAACGACTTATCGAAGCATACGAGGGATGGATAAGCTCGGCTCAATGATCACTATGTGTAATCGGGTATGGCGTTACACGATGCTTACACGGCCCCAAGAGCCGGGAGTCCACTATTTTGCGCGCTAGCAGAGCTGTGAAAATGCCTTTTTACGAAGCAACCGAGCATATGCGCCATCGTACCTCGACCATACACTGTCACAGCCCCGTGGACCGAGTGAGACATTGCACGGGTGAGATGCTTCACCAACGAGACTCAAAGGATAGTTAACAGGCATGTACACCATATCGTCATCCCGTACCGTACCGATCCATCGCGATCTATACCCTAATACACACCCCTTGTCCTCTTTTTTTTCTCGCTTTTTTTTCCTTTTACCCCCTTTTTTTTTTTTTTTTTTTTTTTTCTCTCCCGTTTTCCCTGATTGTTTTACCTGCCTTGCAATTAGTGGATGACAATATACAATGTGATTCAGTCACGTTTGCGTACGCCCAACAGGTATTGAAATCTATTGCATGCAGGTCACACACATCTATATCGTAAAGAAATCTGTCGCTCTGTGTGCATTTAACTACAAGTAATTCGTTAATACACGTTCTTGTTACTCTGTCCAGATACTCTAGTACAATTTCTTCGGTCACTTACACGTTAGAAGTGACTGTCTCTACCGGAACGACATTCGGCGTGCGCGAGAGAACTTTGCAACTCGAAAAGAAGATAAAGGACTTGGACTTGGAAAAATTATTACAGAAAATCAAGGTACACGTGGATTCGAGCTCGTAGGTCGTTGAAAAATGGTAATAAACTAAGATGGCTTTAACTAACTAACGGAGATCGTGTCAATAACTAATACGGCAATTCTTCAAATGGGATACGATATAGGTAGGATAGAAACTGCACGATATGATAAATTTTGTTTTATTTTTTTTTTTTTTTTTTTTTTTTTTTTTTTTTTTTTTTATAGACTAAACAACGCTACGCCTGCAAGGTGCATCGATTACAGAATACGATAATGCTCTGATGGTTACCTTAACGTGGATATTCTCGGCAGGGCCATTTGTTAATTCATGCGAGGACACCTCATCGTAACTCTTATTCGCTCCGCTCAGTAAATTACTAAACGAATTACTTACGCCCCTGATGAAAGAGACTCACGATGCTCTCGATTAGTGCCCAGTCGAGCTTATCTGCGCTCCCTTAGTAATCGCCGTCGTGCAACCTGATCGAAGTGTCTTTAGCTTACACCCTATTTCTCCATCAGCCACGAATACATACATATATATATATATATATACATATACATATATACGTGTTTTCACACTGAAACATTCCCTCTGAAGCGAACCCTTCCACCTAACGAGACTTTGCTACTGCGCGTCGATTGTCCCTTTACCTCTTAAAATAACTTTCCTACCTTCCCCGTTGCCCCTTTCTCTCTTTTCCCTTTCTCGTCCCCTCCACCCTTTCCTTTTCCCCTCTCTGCCCCCTTCTGCCCCCTTCTGCCCCCCGCACTTACACCTGTATCCAAACATCCAACAATTATTTTCAATCTCTGTTTTCTTTGTTTCTCCTTGACGCCAATTTCGAGACCTCGTTAAACAGAACGATCAAAGATCGATTCAAGCGCAGAGAAATCTGCGAATGAAAATTCTCGGATTTTTCCCTCTTATAACGGCGGTGACGCGGGCAAGTTTCTTTTATTCCCTTTATCGTTCGAGTTTCAATCAATGCTTCCAATCAAAGGACGACGAAACGAAAAGAGTATCTTGGGATAAAGGCAGAAGAAGACTTTCATAATTGAATAACGAAGAAAATAAGATAATGAGACTAAGAGGTTCGATGAATAGGTCCCAATCTCTCTCCTGCTGATTGTTTACTGCGTAATCAACACTGTAAAGTATCCCAATTTTCCTGATTTTTATTTAATGTAAAACAGACGGTTGTCATTCGTATCCATCGAACACATCTGGCGAAACTTTGCTTCAAGCATCGATACTACGCTCGTAAATATTCGTTAATCTGTGCGAACGAATCATGTGTGCCACACGAATTACAGTTAGTTTTCTAATAAACGAGCCAAGGAAGATAGTTCCCGTGTTTCCCGAATGTCCCCTATTTATTATCATTCGATACATCGACCAATACATGGAAAGTACACACGTGCATGCGTCTCTTGCACTTGCGTCTGTAATAAATAACTTGCACTTTGTTTCAAGCGGCTTTAGTATCACTTAAACTCAAACTGCAACTGTTACCTTATTAGTAAAAAATTAATTTTTCGTTGATTTAATTGTCGGTTAAATATTCGTTATTTTTAATTAAATATTACAAGTCGAGAATTTCATGGCTCACGACGTTTCAAGATTTATATCGAATAAATATCTTGCTATATTAAATTGTTAGGCTTGCGTTATATAATACTTTATAGCTTTCTCGACGAAGGAGAGAACAAGTGCTCCGCTGCGAGAGGAAGTTTTATGAAAACTTGTATCGTCAATGATAAAATACACTCTCTGCGAAAAGTAAGTTTGTACCTTTCTAAAAACACAACCATTTTTTCTCAAATGAAAATAACTCGAGAAAACATGACAAACAGTCTTTTTAAAAATCGATCTAATTACGCAGTAAGTAGACTACGTCGCTAAAAATTCGCAGAATGAGTTCTTTGGAACAAGGAACAATTCTGTCATTTGTATTTTTTCGTCCATCTCCTCGTGCATTTTCTCTTTTCAATTCAATAACGAACAATCCCGCGCGTCTGTAACCACATTTACACCACATTTACGAACACGGGCAAGTGTCCTCTCAATTAATTATTCCACTAGAATCAGACTGACATGAATTGCTGTCACACTTTGTTATTTGCTTCTTTTTTCATTGAGTCATATGTTTCCGCGCTTTAATCTTTTGCAGAGGGATAGCAGTGTCACATAAATCAGCCTCAGAGTCCTCGTATCCTAGCTTGACGTGTGAAAACCGAGGCTGACGACGCGAGGCTGAGAGTTATCGGATCGGTATCTATAGCATTCACAGAACGTGCACTTTCAAGAGGGATTCCTAATGACGCTAAATGCTATCATATTTGGTCATCATACAGTTCCTACATCTACGATTCTGTATTGTTACCAATCAAAAACAAACAACAGAGAGAGCTTTAAAAAAATCAACCCAAACATCTAAACCTGAGAGTAGAAGATCCCTTAAACGTTATATCGATAGTTAATTCTAATATTTCATACGTGTATCTACATTCTGCATCGTCACTTCTATGGAAATATAAAGTACTTGATGCTTGAAAAATATTAAGAAAATGAAATAATTCTCTGCTAATTACACGCGTACCATTTCTCTAATTTAAATTACCTCATTTACTTAAATATAAGCTTTAATTAAACGCGCACTTAAATATCAGTCTTAATTAAACTGCAATACCATACTTAAATATTAATCTAGGCTGTTTGTTATCAAGTCAAATATAATTTATTATATTTGTGTATAATGATAATATTGTGAAACAATCATGATACGAACCGTAATTAATTTCTCGAAACATCAGTAAAGAAGGCATAAATTACCAAATATGATGGTAAACTGAAAGTAAACACATTATATTGGCAAAAAAAATAAAATAAAATACTACATATTTACTACAAAAAACGAGCATAGTGACAAAGTAGTAACAAGGATGACTTTCGATATTCGAGATAGAGGTTCTTGGTACTGTGTTTTTTTATTGTATTTCAATTTCCCATGACTCTAATTTATAGTTCACCTTTGAAACTATTTCTCCATTGCAATATACTCAAATAAAATTATCATAACATCGTTACTTATTCAAATATTTATATTTTATTTGTTTATATGGATAATAAGTACTCAATATTTTATCTGTACAAGTAATTATTTTGAATATTGCAAATAATTAATAAGGATAAATATACCCTATATATTTTTAACGTTTATTAATATATTTTTATCAATACTTAAAAACGCGATATGCAAGAAAACCTATCTTGATCTAATAAATAAAATATTTAAAAGGATATGTTACTGTTCACGACTATAAGAAATACTCGTGATCACTATGCTCGTTCAAAATTCTGTATAATGCAACTAATCACCCGTGTCGATTTGGACCTTTTGGACCTTTTGGATCCTACGACATGATTGAGTTACCAGAAGAACAAAAAGCATGCGACTTACGATTAGATGCGAAAAACATTGTCACCGATCTGATTTTCTGACTCAGGGAAAGTCGTCGTGAAATCCATTATCATGGGAGAAGTGTTGGTTGAAAAAGTCTGAGCATAAAAATTTAAGTTTGTCAAATTTTCAATCGAATACCATTCTTTAATTAATTGTGATTAACGTAAAATAGAAGGACTAAACTAAAAGAAGTATAAAGTTACTTACATTCTTGATTTTCGGAACACCACTGCAAGTTTTCCCGAGGGAACAGGGAAAAGAAGAAGGAGTGAAAAACCTTTAATAAAATATAAATTATCATAATTATCATAATTTGAAAAACACAGTCACGATTGTTTAAAAAGTTTCGAGATAGTGAAATACAAAACTCTATAAACATTTGGATACAATGATAAATAGAATTAAAATCCTAACAAATTATAATTAATATATGAATTAGAACTTAAGATATACTTTCTTTTTTAATTAATAATATAATTAAAACGAAATATAAAAAATGTGAAATATTATAATTTGTTCTTAAAAATATTTAAAGTATTAATCTAAAATATTGTCGAATATCTATAAGTATCTAACAGATCTAATATTGTTAAATGTTTAACAAGTAATAAGTATTCTGTCATATAATTGATTTGTAAAAAATTATATTCTGAATATCCGATATCAAAATTTCAAATATATTTTATCTCAATCAAATACGGCGCATTTCTTTTGAACATTACACAAAGCTGCGTAGTACACAAAAAATGCGCTGCGCAGAACGTGTTCAAACCTATCTGTAATTGTTAACAATGTACATTGATTAAATTAATAATTATCCAATAAAATATTAACAATTGTCTAATAAAAAGAGAAAACAAACGTACAAATGCTTCTATTTTTATTAATCAAGTTTAAATAAATAAATTAAATGTTACAATACCTCCATTACTGTGACGTATTTTTGAATTTCGTAACGTCCCTCTAACACTTTAAAGTTCCCATCGCAATCAACTAATAATCTGTATAAAAGAAAATTAAAACTTTAAAAATAAATGTACAAAAGTAATATATTATATCAATGTGAAACAACGATCAAGGTTAAGTACCATTTTGAATCGTAATATGAGTTACCAGTAAAATGGTCAGAAAGAAGTAAGTTAATTAAATGACAAGTTAATTAAATTATTAAACAAAAACGTGAATAAACTTGACAGTAGCATAATGAAAAAATGACGGGGGACTGTCACGCAGTTAATAAACGTCAAACGAGATAATACACGTTAACACTACGATTTTCGACAATGGACTAACCCCCCGCGCAACAGGTTCGCGTCGCTAACTAATTTGGTAGGGTGGGGGTTTGAGCATCCACGAATAGGATTTGTCTGATTTATGAAAAAACAAAATGTCTTACAAGAATATTCCTAATAGTATTAATTAATTTCATTTATTTTGATAGAATGATAAAGCAATGCTTGCATATACATACATGTGTATGTGTATTTACTGGCGAAAATATTGAAACGCTAAAAAATCTTTTATAAATATATTGCGTGTTGGACGAAACATTTTAAAATTGCACTGACACTATATATATGAGATTCAACTGTCACGATTATAATAGCAAGCTATCACGTATTTAAAAACAAATATATATACACACACATACACATATATGTCATATGGATGAAGAAAAGTATTTAAACAGTCTATTGTTCATTAAATTAATAAACTTCAACATTCAGTGAAATCACCTTTAATATTTATCGTGTCTTTTATTAAACACGCTTTTGCAGTAGATAACTTCCATATTATATATTTTCAGAATTGATTTCAAAAAACCAGCACAATCACAATAATCGTGTCTCGTCATAACAATAATATGATACAGCAAAGATTTTTATCATAACTGTTATCATAAGTATACTGCCATGAGCCATTGCTTGCGAAAATATATACATATATTCATTAACCAACAAATCCCGGCACTGATATATAATACAACTCTTTTAAGTAGCGCTCATTTTTCTCAACTGCAAACAAATTCAACAATATAAAAACAAGTCTGAAATTGATTGTGGTCTTTACCTGACAAATTCCGAATAATGTTTCTTTTTATTGTATTTCCTATCTAAATCGTAAACACTTTCACGTCTCGTTCCAATATTACAGATCAATTTTCTAAATAATATCGATTATAATTGGATCTCATGATATGTAATTACGAATTTCACCGTTTCATTGGCACTGTAATCTTTATCTATAAACTAAAATCATTGCACGTGTATTTCATACCACGACACATTTCTAAATACATATATTTTCCAACTTGAAACGAAAAATGAAAACCCCTACTAAATAATTTAATTTAAATGCTTCCCAATATTTAAATGTGATTTTTCATCGGAACGACTTCGGCTGTATTACAGCTATTTTTTAAAATTATCGTTCTAATAATTGACCGTTTCGTAATAAAAACAATGCTGTCGACTTTATCGTCTTGACAAACGTAGTCTTATGTTGACTGCAACAAGTTGCAGAGGGCGCAAGAAACACTGATCTTTTTTTTCGAGGTCGGTATTTCAGAACACATAAATGTTCTATATTCTATTTTATTGTATACAATTTCATGTCTATTCTATCTTTAGTCAATGGTAATATTATAGGAATTGTTTAAAGAAACAGTAGAAAGAAAACTTGAGGGCGCAATTTTTGAAAAGTTCGATTTAGATGAAGATAAACTTTAAATCATAAAGCAACGATAGATAAAGTTATTTTAAGAACAATAATTAGAGAAAACCCAAGAAAGTAAAATCGCAAGTGCAAAAAATTAGTATTGTATATTTAGACATGACAGAATTGGATTTATAATATGATGGATGATAGATCCGTTGCAATGTGGACGTCATGAAAAATAACATTTACGAAGAATCCTTATGCACGTGAGAAAAAACTGAGGGACACGATGGCAGAGTAAGTAAAGGAATTACAAAGGGATAAAGGGGTCACATGCTCAGTGAGCCGTAGTTAAAAAGGCGATCAGCCGTGCAAATTGAACCATAGGATGAAGCCCATCAGGGTTTATTGAGTGTAAAGAGACAAAACAAAGAGGAAAAAGGGCACCGTGCGTTTTTTAGAAAATCTAAAATTTTATCGACGAAGAACAATTTAAATAAAGAATATTAAATTTACAATATATACTCGTTACGTTAATTTTTCCTCTTTGAAGAAGAAATCATTCTTTCAAATGATTGTGTATTCGTTCGAGGATAATTTTCCTATTCGATGCAGAATTCTTCAGAACCGTATGTTTCAAAATTTTTTAAATAAATTATTCTTTAATTTTCTTTCAGAGAATTCTTCAGAACCGTATGTTTCAAAATTTTTTAAATAAATTATGGTTTAATTTTCTTTCAAACAAAAATAATTAATAATTGTCAATATCATTCCATAGAAGGATATACACACATGAAATACAACTAGAATTTTAAATCTATCGAATGTGCAAGTGATTTATTGAATTTTTAAAAATAATTGTCCAAATCGAAACTGAGAACGAATCACTATTGCTAACAATTATAAAAATAACAGTTTCCACCGTTATCATAAAAATACATCACCAGGTAAGAAAACAAGACTATTTCAAAAGTAAGAATAGCGTTCATTTTTATTCCCACAATCAGGAACGTATATAATATAAATATAAATACGTAATACATAAATACTTTGCACTTGTATTGAACGAAGAGACCTACCGAACTATCGAACCAAGAGAAATATCGAAAGCGTGCTGATACAATAGTTTTAACAAAAATATTCTCAAAAGTAACACATATTCCTTAAATTTCTTACAAAATAACGTATGCAATTAGATGGTCTTAATATAATTTAGAATGATGTAGCATTATTAAGTATTATTCTACTTTTTTTCATTGTACGAAGCAATGCTACATTTCATTTTACCTTTTTTAAGTTTAGTTGTCGGTAGTAAACGAAATAAACTTTTACTAGGAAAACAATCGTAGAAAAAAAATGAACAATTAAATACATCAATATAACATTACCTTATCTAAATTTCACGATTATAATCGTACAATATACTAGTCGTGGCACGCTAAGTTTCCGTTTTCGGCAAGATAAAATGCGTAAGAGTATGCTTTCCATAGAATACTCTTGGTAATGTCTAGAAATGTCACATATCCATATTACATTAAATGTCATTATGAACGCATCGTACGCATTTTATTATAAATTACTATTTACAAATTATGACGCTATCTAGTTTCACAGTGTGCGATCGTTCTGAAAATTAATGTCTAACATAGTGAATAGTAACACTGTCGTCATAGGATGAATATATTTACATTAAAAATGTGTGGAAAGATAACTGACAGAATGCATCGAAATTATATTACGATGTAAAATAGTGAACATAAATTAAAAACAACGATGCAATACAATTGACAATTTATAGCTGTACTATTCATGATATTCCCCTTGATTATACTAACAAATTACAATATTAGGGCTCACGCATTTGTCTCTTCTACATGAAGACCGCAGGTAAAAAACATGATAAGTCGTATTTCCCATCTCTTATAGAGGGAAATTTTGAAAATTCACTATGTTGTCAATCAATTCCACATTAAAAGTATTTTCGTACTTAATTTTGGAATTAAATACACATATACATATGTATGTGTTTTATCATTCTCTTGAATATGTAATAAATAATATTAATGATATAATATGTAATAAATAATATGTAATAAATAATTAGTTATACAAACTAAAGTCAGATAGTATAAAGTAACATAACAACTAAATTAATATTATTTGTTTCAAATATAAAACATCATAGATTTATTAGTCACATGTGTATCTTCAATATCTTTCTTCGAATTTCCTTTCACAATTATTTCATATAAAAATATATACTTGTTTTTAATCATCAAGTAACATAAAAAAATCAACAAATATTGATTTATCATATTTTTTCCGTATTGCCTTTATACGCTTTATAATCTATTTTAATAGCTGAAAAGATTCGCATGAAACCAAAAAACAAGAAAATTGTACTTTCTATGTTGTATACTATTTTCTTCTAAATCTTACACGCTAATTCTCTGTAGTAATTATTGATTAACCCTTATCACCACAAATAAATTCTCTTGCGTGATCAAAATATGGCATAGGTACACCAGCACCAATTATTACAAACAGTACCAATGATTAATTAATTAATCAAGCCCCTATCTCCCATTTTTAAAGCACGTTCAGAATTCTCTGATAGTTATTCAAATTTTTGAATCTCTTAATACATAGTGTATTAATGTACACATGTACTATCAGTACTGATATTATTTCATCGAATTCCATATGCCACACTAACTAATGTCATAATTCAATGTATCATAAAATTAATATAGTACATTAAATAAAATTAAAATATTGAACAGCATGTAATAGCATATATTTAAACAATTCGAAAACAAACGGTAACTAATATAAACGTGGTCAAAGGAATAAACAACTTAGTTGGTCACATTTTAAAATGTACCTGAATCAAAAATTTTAAAATTTTAAAATTCTAAATTTTTCACTGAAATATAGATACACATATACCTAATATATTTAAATATATAGAAAATATTGTTAACGATCAAGCGCAATGATCTATACAGCGAATATACTTATTGATATTTTATTGTTTAGAATTGAATCAAAGTTCTCTAGAAAATAGTTCGCGTCACATTTTCTAAACACATTTCTCACTTTCAAACATTATCAAACAACGATACCGTTTACTTTCATCCATTGTTTCAATAAATCGGTTTTGTTTTCCTCTTTGGGTTAACGTACTACTTAATTTGTTAATTCCTTGCTAATTCCTTAAAAAAGGAAAAAAAGAAATGAACTAAGAAGTTTAAATGAACATATTCCGGAATCATATTTGCGTGCGGGCACATATCCTTTGTAACCATGTAACACACCATTGTAACCTGGCTGATCGATATTTCAACCGGGCTATCAAACAGTTACCTAAATATACGTACTAACTTGATTGTGCGCACTCTGAAAAGATCGACGTTACATAGGAACCAATTAGAAACTATGGCAGAATTCACAATGACGTAATCTGCTTGTAGTGTAATTTTACGCGTGCATTTCACATGTGCAACATTTCTATGCCATTTCCTCGTATTGGTTTTTTTCTTCAAGCTAACAAGAAATAAAAAAAAAGGAATGGATTAGTCTGTACTTTTTTTGAGCTACGTTTTGAGCTATGGCTAGTCTTACGAACAAGTCCTTTATTACTCTCGCTAATTTTTCTGCACCTCGAACTTAGGTATATTTATCCTTAACTTACAATAAGTATTTGGTATCAACGTCTATCGAACAATCGATACAAATAGTTAAAAGTTAAACGAAACTCTCACTGTTAACATTCTTCGCGATCATATGTTCAACGTACACGATTATCTACTTTTACAGTTTTAACAATGTTTCATCGCATTTTTGTTGCCAGTGTGCTAACTATTGTACAACTTCCTTATCGAATATTGAGAACTGCGTACAATTGGGAAATGAAATATCACCGATCGAAAGCGGATAATAGAGACCTTTCGACGTGGATAAGAATAGAAATAATACAATTTACAGTCGTTCGATTTATAATTTGATGGCATTAACGCAAATTTTAGAGAACGAATGGAAAAGATTTTTCAACGTATCGATACTTTGCAAACTTTTAAACGCCTCAGAATCTTGACAAACTCTGACACGTTTCACATTAATCATTATCACGTAACGAGCAAAAAGAGAACGAACTAAAAAAATAACAATTTACGTTACCACTACGTATGAATGTATATCAGTATAAAATCGAAATCTTCAATTGAAACATTATCCTTTTGATATTTGTGCAATCTTTTTGTACAAGAATGGAAGCGAAAAATGCGAAAAACTTCCTCGCACAGTATGTGTACCTCTTCAAGATTATACGTCGACGATTATTGATTTTTGTTTGATTTTACAATGCAGTTTGTTTAGCAAGCATTCTCGTTCACGATACACGAAAGCTCACATCGCACAACTGTCTACAATTTGTTTTCAACTAATAATTAACATTTAATCATTATTAATTGATCAATTGATATGTCCATGATAGGAAATTAATTTAAAACCATTCTGTACTCATGTTTATAAGCAAATCAGTACTGTAAAATTGTTTGAAGAGTTAACAAATACCAAAATGTAGTTCTGCTACAGATGACTATAAATTCAAAATGTAAAACAGAAAGCAACACGTCCAATACTTAAAATGCTCACTGAATACTGATACTTATGTACACTAATCTATAGGTGTAGCTTGAAAACATAGTGTAAAATAATAAAAAATCCGAACTTGATGCAAATTGTGTCAACAGAATCCTGTAGAAGTTCAGAAGCCATAAATATTCATTATTATCGTAATAAAATTTGCTGAAAAAGCATTACGTATTATTATCAACGAATAAAGCACGCAACGACTCACTCGACGAAACAACTATTTAAATTAGCTACATAAAATTAATCTAATAACGCATTAATTAAATTCAAAGTAAGTCACAGTAGGAATCATTTGAACAGGTACACGTTGCGTACGTAGCGATGAGAATGACTCGAAAAAGTTCCTCGACAGGGTCACACGCTTGACTAGATCTTGTAAAAGTTTCACACACTTGATTGGATATCTTACAAACAACGACTGTACAACGTATAACGTATTGAATATACATTGACGCAATGTAAAAGATCTTTATGAAAAAGACCATTTACATAGAAATGATGGTTACCTACGACAGCAGGTGGCAAAAGGTTGAACAACTAGTGTCAATCATTAGTTGCCAATATTTAGTAGGATTTGCATTTAGAAGACGATTAACAGTATTATATTACAGAGTATATGAACGTCAACGAAAAAGATTTCAACGGATATTTCTCCTTTCTCTTCTTCTTCTTCTTCGTTCCACGCGAATCGGACAAGAGGTCTGACAAAACATGACACGACTGTAGACTGATTAGATCGATTGAATCATAATTGTCAAACGCCAATACTTATCCCTGTAGGTTCGAATCTAGTAAATTCCATACCACAAACAGTTACTATGTATAAGCTATGTGCAAACATTTTCTTACACGTATACAAGTACTTGCTACATTTGTCAATTCCACTCTTAACGAATCTCTTAATCTCAAAACTTCAGAAGCTGTCTCTCCATACGATCATCTCGCCGTCGTATGATCGCAGTTTACGCTTTGAGAGTTTGAGAATATTCCAACAAACCATTATTCTAGTCACAGTACATTGATCAGTGATCATTAATATTTATACGAACTATCGATATCTATTAACAAATACCATTGTAAACATCACACCTCGAGATACTTAATCTAGAGATAATTTACAGATAATTCGTTCCATGTGTCGTATCTTGCTATACGTAGACGTAATTTAATCTCTAAAAATTCTCTACGAAGAATGCGGCAATAATAAGATTTCGTTACTTTGAACGACTTGAATCTAGTTGCATTGCGAAGAAAAACGAAATAATTGCTTAGGAATTGCGCATACCAGAAAATATCCTTAACGATTAACAATCATCAACGCTCGTTAACGCTTTTACGCAATATCAAAATAAAACGATAAAAATTCAAAATTCTAAGAAAACATCAAACAAAAGTTTTTTTTAAATAAATCCTTTGATGCTGTGACAAGTTCGTATAATGCGTAATACGTGTCTGTTGCTAAGAAAAGTGTGTCTAGCAAAAATATTTCAAAAGAGCTAGCAATGCCTTACTAAAGAGAAAGTTAATTGAAACAAAAGTGTGATCTCAATTCGAACCCACATGAATAACTTGTTTGAACTCTAATCAATGTTCATCTGTCTGGCTATGATAACGCGTGCCAGTTATATTGTGTGTCGTTATCAAAAACACTTAAAATTATATTTGACCCGCATCGAAAATTTATCATCACATGCAACTCTCATTTCTCATTTCTCATACGTGAGCATATGTAACGATAATCTAACGTATCTGTTGAGCCTGAACATGCCTTCAATTTCGAAGAAAAAAATAATCGTCTCGTTACACTTCATTTGTATATATTTACAAGAAATATATACGAACGTAATTTTGTGCACTTCTTTCTATGAAAATAAAATCAACTTCTTCAAAGTCTTACGTTTTATCTCTCATTTCAATTTTCATAGAAAATTATAATCTGAGTCCGAAATGTACAAATTATTAATACTCTGTTTACAATATATTTCATGAATACACAATCAAAGTAAAGTTGTTTTTATCTTAAGACAGGAATATTCAATGAGACGTATAATTTGCAGTATGTTTGCAGTGTGTGTCCTCTGCGAACTGATCAACGAGTATATTTCTCTCGAATTTTCGTTTCGCACTAACTACTTCGATATTCGTAATTTATTAATAATCGTATAAAACACTGTCTCGCCAAATTACCACGAACGATGGTATATAATACATGTCTATTTTTCGAAAATAACGTTTTACAAATGTCTAATATGTCGAACGTTAATATTTCAAAACAATCCATAAAAGACTTGAACAAGAATCTTACGTGCGTCTGTACCAATTTCAAAGGAACGTTATAAAAACCCTTAATGTAAGAGAAACGCCAAAGTTATTTACTCTGTACGTAAACTATTATAATTTAGTGATTTAATGTACAAGAAATCTTTTAATGGATTGTGACATATCCGCCAATACTTGGAAAAGGATTTTTAATTCACCTCGTGAAGCGAATTAACTCTCAGTAGGTAATTGACCCGAGTCAAAACGTCGATTTTTACTGCCATTTTCAACGAAAGAAAATGAAGATCCCACAGAAACGCGTGAGTGGATGAAAACTGTTCGTCTATAAAACGGCGAATCAGTTATCAATCGATACACGCATCATCGTGTAAAAGTTTGCGTTGTCGTCGAAAAATACAAATTCGGATGCTCCTATAATCTTCGTGTTTCGCCAAAGACAAATTCGTAGTCGGCAGTCTTTTCGTCGATTAACAGACTAGTCAGACATCGTTTGTTGGAATGTCATAGACGGACTCCTTGTCTCGACAAATCCAAGGTCAACGAAAAACGAAGCATACTGTTCCGCATCGATGAAAACCTGCACGCGTGTCCTCGGACAGCCTAGCTCGTGCAGATCTAAACGATTAGTCTAGCACCGCGTCTGTAAGTCTACCTGAATTAACTTCAGGAGCTTCAAGTATTTTTCGAGTTTCCTGCTCGGACCGAGTCGTGTTCACGCCATGAGCTGGTTGTGCATATCCCGTCACCTCGCCACCATTCGTTCACGTCCTTGTAAAATTTCGGCGGCCGGTCGTCGTGCAGCATCGCGCAAACACGGCACCAGAAGTAAGTGTTGATAAATTCGCCGGTACCTTTCCAGCGAAAGTACGAATTGTACAACTCGTCGTCCCGGTCCAGGCGATGAAGATACTCGGCGAGCTCTTTCGGTGACTCGAACTCGTCCACGTGGATGTACGAACGGTAAGGAGCGCTGCGAGCATAGTCCGTTGGATGCGCGCCCATCACAATTGGCAGAACATTGTGCCTGAATTTTGAAAACAGAAATTTATCTCAATAACCTCTCTCTCTCTCTGCGTCGATTGCAAGATGCAAATTGTTATTTGAAAAGATGCAATGATCCACGCACACAGTTTGCATTTACTCAAATACATAAATAGGAAAACGTTAAGTCGTGGAAAATGCCACGCGAGATTTTACGGGATTTATTTACCGCAGATGAACAATGAATATCGTCTATCGATTTGAAGAGAATCTTTTCTATCTTATCTAACGATCAAACAGGCCGAGGATACTGCTTAACTGAGAGAGTCACTCCATAATGTTCGACACTTGCGGATATCAATATCTTTCGAATGGATGTTAATCTCTTCAATCAGTGAATTTTATCGTGACGTTACGATAATTTTTCCACGGTAATTAAACAACCTATCTAATTAAACGTCCGTTACTTATTCAATAGGATAACAAGAACGACAGGAACCAAAAATGTAAAAAGAAATTATAGTTGTATATAATTTCGGAAAAATCAAAAGATCGGATAGCGGCGAATCAGCTTCAGGTTCTGGCAACAACGTAACCCTTGTTCCAAAATCTCGGTGAAGACAACACTTCAACAGAGTAGGGCAGGAGGGAATCTTGAGGACCTCTACACACACCAAAGTGCACTAAATAAGGGTGGTAACAACTGAGCGTGAAGCACACTTTGGCAATTATGGCAACAGCCCAACAAAATTTTTAAGTGGCACTCGAAAACTAGCACTCGCGTGTACCTTCTCGCACCGCGTAAAAAGATGGGACACCGCGTTGCAATTGGTAAAAAAAAATCATTGTATGTTTATTGTCACAGTTTCGATGCGGCATTCGCGCAATTTCAGCTGCAAGCATAAACATTAAGATTAATAAATGTTATCTCATACCCGAGACCATTGACGAAGAACTTCTCCGTAATGTAATCCTTACAATTTGAATTCTCGAAAGCAAGGTAGAACTTGTAATCTTCGTCGAGCATGTCGAAACAGGCTTGAGATTGCGAACGTGGGCATCTTAACGAACCGCAGGTCCCGTAAATGTCCACTTGAATGTATTTCGAAAGCTCTTTGGCGTAATGCATACGTTGATTTCGCGGATGACAATTGGAAACGAACCACGCTACCTGGAACAACATTAAATATTAAATTAAATATTAAATATACCTAGTAATTACTAGTTAAAGACAACATTAAATATTATTTGATCTTATACAGGGTTGGCCAAAAGTTTCTTCCCGCCTACATTTTTTTTTTTCAATCAAACATCAAAATATAAGAAAAAATTAATTTTATTAATTTTAAATTAAATTCAAGTTTATAATTAACATGATTCACACGATCTTCATTAAAAATTATTTTTTCAACTGTTGAACGTCAGAGCGTTCGCAAATTCAAAAATATATAATAAAAAATATTACGAATTTGTTTTAGTAGGAAGTGATTTTTGGCCCATCCTATACTTTACAGCATGCCAATAAACTAAATAAAAAATGTTGCGATTCTCGTTCAAGAGTCGAGAAACTCGAGAATAATTAAAACGACACGAGGATGTTATTACTCACCTTTTTAGTCTTGTTGGCTGCGTAATTAAAACTCTGCGATATTTGTGTGACACTGGGGTCGTAATATTGCCATCTTTCATAGGGCGCGACTATGTCGCTGTCACGACGATAAGTTGCCGTCCAATTGATGACAGCGTTCTTCACGCTCTGCGTGTGATAAGGGCACTCTAAAAAATACAGCATCCACACCTGCTGAAAATCGTATTAGTCTCATTCGACATGTATAATTCGATTCTGTGCCAAGGCACAAGCGCAAATCTCTTCGTGATTTGTGCAGCAAGTCCAATTTGTCCAAGTGACGATGCGTTATACGATTTGAACATTTTTCGCGGCTGCGAGCAATTGTGGTTGACTCGACTTGTGTCGTTGTTTAAGACTTTAATTTTCAGTTACTTTACTTCAAACACTTTCATTACTTCTTACTTTATTTCAACTACATGATTCTTTTCGCTTTTAAATTTCTAAAAGTCTGGCTATTCCGTAACGTGAACATTTATTACTCCAGACTCTAAATTATAATTAGAAGATCTTTCTAAATTTTACTTTGTTCATTGCTGTCACTTTTTCATATTTTTGATTTCTAGATCAGTGATTCCCAACCTTTTTTTTTGCCCATGCCTTATCTAAACCATACCTTATCTCTAAAATCCTGATGCCCTACCCCTGTAACACATAATTGTTACTATTTTTGACATGGAAAAAGCTAAAAAACCATTAACTTGGTCTAAAGCTTTCAAAGAACATGGCTTCTACGAAAAAAAAAATAAAAAATAAAAAAACGAAAGAATAGTTGAAGTATCTTGAAGAAATCATTAAGAAATTGTTAAAAAGGATAATAAAATGAAGTGATGTGATAAACAGCAAATAAAGTTTTAAAGCATATATAAAAAAGAATTGCACAAATATAAAATAACATTAATGGAAGCTTTAATCATTTAAATTATTATAAAATAAAATAAAAATATTTAACAAAATTCAAACTACAATTTGAACTCACTTTAAGGTGAAATGCAAAAACTGGTAGTAACTCATTCTCGAATTGCCCCACGTTGGGAACCACGAGTCTAGATAGGGAAAAATTTGAACGACATACTTGATTTGGAGATCTCCTTCCCACGTGCGTTATGTAGTCTTTAAACAGAATTAAATCTGCATCTTCGGCGTTATCTCGGACTATCGTGCAGGTATTAACTGGGCATCGATGCTGAAGAAATATGTCAGAGCCAACTTTTGCCTCGGGCATGCCATGTGGAACCATTATCTTTTTAAATGGACGATCGCCGCCAGTTTTATTGTAATCAGTGGGTACGTACATCAACTACAAAATTGACAGAAAAATAATTTGTTTCGTTAATCCGTTACAGAATGGATGATGAAAAATCGATTAATTCAATTGTAGAATTTTTAAAGTAAAAAATACGACACGACCTAATCGATAAATTGGTGCTTCACGTGTCGATACAAGATAAAATTCATCGAAACGAGAGGAGAAGATACTTGGAAAGGTACTTGTAATAAGTATAGGCATTATACTAGACAAGATATGTTTAAAGAAACAGTGAACAAATAACATTGTAATAAAGAGAACAAATTATAATTATGCGAAACTCATAATTGTGCACGGTGCTTTTTCAGAGCACTGCTCTATATATAGTAGACGAATAATAGACTGCATTCTACCGTGGAAGAAAGGGTGAAAAGCAAGGTACATACGTAAGTATTGTATGTATGTATGTACGTGTGTGTGTATGTGCACGGCTATGCGCAATTCGAAAGAGACGACGAAACACAATGTTCCTATTTTCGTTTAGTACGCTCTAGTCTGCAGAAGAAAGTCGTAATTAGACAATCCGTATTAAAAGGCAAACAACAATGCAACTTCTTGTGACGAAAGAAAATTTCTCAATTACGACGATTGCTTTTATCACCATCTCAATAATTTAAGGTATGACATATGAAATTTGACTAGCAGTCAAATTTCAAAAGTGTAAAATTTTGATAGCTATTACTGGTCTTGAAATTTAGTATCGTTACGTATGTATAAGTCCTACAGATAGTGCTAATAATAAGTCAACTAAAACTCTGATACCTCAACAAGCTTCTAGGATCAACTGATTCGCACTTATCTATGACATTAATTGACATGAGAAATTATTTTTTATCGTTTCTTTTATAGTATACATATTTTCAATAGTATCTACACACCTGTACTCTTCATTGTGATTATGATTATAACAAGATTTGATAAACTGATAATCAACTAAATTAAATGTAAACTTTCAATTAAATTAAAAGCACTGCGGGCTAATGAAAGTGTAGACGTGTGCGTGTATCTGAACGCTTACTTGATTAGTAACACGATCGTCATAAACGTCTTCGTCGGGCCACAAGCGCGCCAATCTTCTTCCGGTACGATGAGATTTTACGGCAGGGTAAGGCCTTCTGGTCCCTCCTTTCATATACCAAGGTCTTTTTGACGGATCCATGGATTCTAGACTGTTGCGTGTTAGGATCGTCGTTCCAGTTAAGTTGGATACCTTTTTAACAAAAGAATCGCGTGGTTGTACGTCTCCAGTTTTCTACGTTCGTACAGTCAACTTAAATTGATAAATATAAGTAAGTCAACAGCGGCTTACTTGCAATTAGTCTCGATTAATATCGTAGCGAGACTACGACGAAAGACATTGTCACGCTTACGTACAATGTTAAAGACTCGATTTTATTAAATATGAACGAATGAAAGTAAGTTAGGAACTTTGGTTATAAACTTTTGGTTACATGTACATGTACCTTGTACATGTACATATGTACATGTAAAATGATTGAAATCGTAGAAATCGATTTATGCAGTATTGATTTTAATTTGAACCAATTTATCGATAACATTCTTCGGCTCAAATTAAATATTGACTCTTCGCTCATTTTCAACAAATAAATGCATAGTACTATACATAATACATAGATAAGTACTTTACGTATTATGTTGTTATAACATATGTAAATAATGGGTTATACACCTATGAATGCGTGAAATCTATAATGATAAATAAGCGTAAAAGCAAGTTTCGTCTAATTACATACGCTGTTTTATTTATAATAATTATGAAACACAGCAGTCGTAAATTGACAATTGCTTGTCTTATCTCACAAAGTTATGCCTGCATGTTGGATCAGGATTGAATCATCGGTAAAAAAAGCTAATCTAATCAAATATACGCAATTACTATTTGCCTAATTACGTTATAATATACATACGTTTGTGTATATCGTAAGGCATACGAAACAAAGCGAACTACACGAAACTAAATAGCTAGTATTGGTATTAGCTGCAAGTATTTTAGAAACTACAGAGACAACCAGAGACGAAACCATTGAATCTTTGACAGAGCGAGAATTAAATAAAAAGTAATTTCGCAACTTCCAATACGAATTTATAACTTCCGATTTTATAACGAAATAAAAAATAATACTTGCTCTATCGCATCTTTTTGCGTTTACTTTTTTTTACTTCACAACACGGCGAATTCAAAATTCATCGAACATTGAAGACGTTGCTTCGATTTCAGAAAAGATGAAAATCGCACGGGTCTCAACTTCGCGTTCAGTTATAATTTGTTGCTTAAACTGCATCGAACAATCATCATTTCGTCATTGTTAAATTTTTACTTTTCAATTAACAGACTTCAAGACATTTCTCTGCGAAATATCCATTATACTGCACAACATTTGAAATTACAGCCAACTTTTTTTTATCAAATTATAAACTCGGAAGTATTACTTTTCGTTTAACTCTCGTACCAATATTTAACTACTAAAAAATAGAAATGACATGGTATTAATATTAATGTTTAATATTTTAGAAATTTTGAGAAGAAAAACTTATACGTGGGATTCATCTCTCAATTATAGAGCAGTAACAAAAACGTATACGATCATTTTTATTTTAAAACGTTAGTTGATATTTTTAACGTTGTACTTTTAGTAAGATTATGAAGTCTTTAACACAATTTCGATAAATAGAAAGGTTGTCTCGGTAAAGGTTTCACGCGCATACTGCTTTGTAGTCATCTATTGACAATACAATTTAGTAACTATACCTCGGATGGAAGCATTCTCTTCACTTTTTCTCGAGTCTGCGAAACCTGCATTGTCGGTTTCTTCAACTTTGCAGGCCAATTTTGCTTGATCTGCGATCGAAATTCGATATTTAAAATGTTTTTCACATTTTTAACAAAACGCTTTCCTTCTCTATTCTACCTGGCCTTTCTTTTTAGATTTATTTACACATCTACTAGTTTGTTTTAATAAATTTAATATTGAAGACTTTGCTCCATAGATTTTCTCATTGAATATTACAATTAGCATTTTTCAGTGTCTATTTCCTTCATTTCTATCTCATCGAGTTTAACAAGAAAAAAAGAAACAATTTATTTCATTTCCTGTTTTTTGCTAAAATCTTATCAAGAGCGATCGATTAGATATAATTTCAGCATAGCGTGTCATCTCTCACATGGATATATCAGTCTTGTACAACAAAGAATTACCAGTTTTTTAAACGTGTCAATTCCTGTACCAATTTTGGCCTCCGCGTCTTCTTTATTCTTTATAAAAACCAAAAACTATTGATAAATCTTATTTCCTACGTTTATCTTTTATACGAATTTTGCACAGTTTCACATGTAAGTAATTATCAATTTTTCGATAATTTGAGGCTAAAAATGCTCCTTGCAAAAGTGAAGTGAAAAGTTACGATTAGTGCTTAACGTCTTCTTCCACGCCTACATCAAAAATTTCCCACGTAATTATTAATGTTGATTCTCTTACACGGCACTGTATATAATATGAAAACAGATTTGAAAATAATGTGTCAACGAGACTTTAATTTCTCGTCTAACCGTTTACATAAAAGAATAATCGACCATCGGACCATGTTGTTGCGAGAATTCACCGGCAAGAGTGAAATTTAGCGAATATTTAAACATTTCTCTCGTCAAGCTTAAGTTTAATCTGTCTCCTCTTCTGAAATGTGTAAGATGTTTGTTTAAGAGTGGGGGGTGTGAGGGGGGGGGGGAGAGGGACTAATTGTTCATTACCTTGCTGTTGTCGGAAACGCGAACGGATTGAGATTGTCCAGAATGAGGTCGCATGCGATGCCATATCTCGTCCTGCAGTAAATTCAGAACAACTAACAGAAAACCGGAGAAGAACAATACGTAGAAAAAGTATCCCTTCAGGGAAGAACGCGGCAGACTCATGCCGCACGTTTCCTATTTGTCAGAAATTTTTATCTATCCATGCGCTGTGCCTTGCCCGAGCCACCGTGTCCATTCAGCTACTGAAGAAAACAAAAAATGACAGTTCCCCGGGTGAAACGGTAATTTCGAATACATATATGTGCGGATTATGTGTCGATACACGTACGTGTTTAATTAATAACACTGGAGTTGTATCAAAGAGCATTACCTACTTGGTTTTTCCTTACTAATATTGTGTATATTGATATCCACAAGAACAATGACTTTGCATCAATTATTATTACTATCGAATCTAGCATTGAGTCTACTATGTTGCTCAGTCACTATGTTGCTCATATCATAAAAATACAGAAGGGAATGCCAAGGTAAAATTTGAAAATCTCTCTAAATAAGTTTTTATCTATATATATATATATAGATATACAAAATGGAACACTTGATTTTTATCGACTTTATTTATTTCGATATCACTATCTCTAACAAGATAAGAGTTGAATATAATCTAGCAAGAAACAGATTTTTATGTTGCTAATTTTTCTTTTTTTTTTCTTTTTTTTATCGCGCCACTCGATTCACTTTTCTCTCGTTTCCTCATTGGAAATATATTAATTCGTTTATGTAAAAGAAAAAGTCACTAATTTAAGAGATTTATTAATTGATCGATTTTCTTTGACATTTTGTCTACTTGTAAGTTCTTTTCTACTAAGGAAGAAATTTAATAATTAATAGATAATTTGGAAGACCGGTTAACACGCTTCACGACGGATATTGAACATCAAGCACCGTTCGAAGAGGCATAATTTTCGCACGTTGCGTCATAATTAACTTAGAGCCTCTAGTACAAACAATTTTATGCAAATCTCCGATCTAAGCACACGTGAATTCGAAAATACTTCTCTTCGAGAGAGACTTTGGCATTTTTGCGTCTGGAAGTCTCAACAACTGTCCGTAAATAATCACACTCAACAAACTAATCATCAACCGATATACACACATACGTATTTGGCAAATAACATCCATAACGGTCGAATTGATATTATTTCTAAAAAAAAAAAAAATTGGGAAACTCAATGATGTAGAATACAGTATTTACACAATAAGTGCTTAAAACTAAAACATGTAATTAAACAAGCTCAAACGTATGGCCTGACTGAAATGACGCAAATTTACACGCAGTAGGTAACCTTTGGATTGTACATATAGCAGGTCTTGCGATTACATTCTTCCACTTAATTTGCAATCTTACGATGCAAATAGAGTGGAAGAAGGTAGCAGCAAGAGAAGAATAAAACTTCGATTTTATTCAAATGAAAGACAACGCTGCTAATAACCTAGCCACTTCGAATGCAAGCGTGCAGGAATTTCTAACGATCTTTTATCGATGTAACACGAACAGTAAATTTAACAATTTATATTGCCTCGAATCTATTGTTTTCTTCTCTTTTTTTTTAACTCAAAGAAAACTGCGTACAATGTTTTTGTAATAAATGTTGCATAAATACTCAAAATTTACTTACGATCGTTTGTATTTCGCACTTTGTTAATTTTTTTTCCAAAAATGACACTGACAGTGACAAATCAATGCCAAACATGTTAATACTTGGTCATTGAAACTTCAATTTTCAACATTGTGCTACTGTTTATCGCAACAATAATGATTGATTTTTATATTTTGAGTTGATAATCGAACTTTCGATAAACTGGTTCACACGAGATTAAAGTAATCTTTCAAAATTCACAGAAATAAAAAAAATAGTTCATCATATCTGAAACGCTACTTGAAAACGTGCTATAATTTCATCGCGTACTCTATTCATATAATACATGTATATATAGCGATCGATACATCAACTATCTATTTTTATGTCATATTCAATTTGTATCTATCTATTTCTATTCTGCCGAACTAAGAATTATCCGTGGTAAAAAAGAAAATTGCAATCAAAGACTTTCAAAATCCGTCGTTCCACTTTTGACTTATTGACTGGATAGTACTGTGTATCAAATTTTTCTCTATCTCTTATCACTTTAAAAAGCACGGTATAAAGAAATCAAATGAGCGGTATGCCAACGTAAATATATTATTCGTGAGGTATAAACATAACTAATTCACCTCGTGATATAAACGTAACTAATTCACCTCGTGTTCACCTAGTACATAGTCATCTAATTATTAATAGAATTTATATTCACCTCGTTTGCCTCCGCAAGTAATTCACTGAATATAAAAAAGAACATCTTATCGAGCGAACATCTCTCTCAACGTTATTGCCTACACAGAGAGACCGTGAACCAAGTTAACGAATTGAATTTTTATCGTTATATCATTCGATCGACGATCTTTATGACTGAATACTATTCAACGAAAATACTATTCAACAATCGGAAACGAATACTCGCAGGCAACTGATGGCTATAACCATTGGTTACATTATGATTATAGGTATCTTATCGTTAGTAATTGTAAGAATAACCAAGTGGATATAAACGAAATGTGTGGCTGATATTTTTTTTTTTTTCAGTGTTACACACCGTTTATTTTTCATCGAAAATTAAAAACTATTTTAATATTTTGCAAAAATATCTTGATATTTTGACGTATCTTATATGATCGTCCATTTAATAATTATCTCAAATTAACGATGTTTTATGATTTGAACAATTTTATTTTATCTCAATATTTGTTTCACGTTATTCATACAACTGCTTAAAAATTTCTGGAATATTTTATTTTAAATAAACAACATTCTTTATTCGACAAATGACACATAGCTGGACAAAGTTAAAGAAACGTATTTTCTTCAAATAAATATAATAAAGGCAATGTAAAATTACTTACAATAATTATTCCAAAATCGAGTCTCGTTTACTCTATTAGAATCATTTGCATCTGAAATTTCGTCTGTACTTTATTCTACTTGCAAGCTTGTAAATTTACTTTTTTTGTTTTCTCTTATTGTAACGTACAACGAACGATTCACGTTATGAGAAGTTGTCGAAAGATAATCAAAACGCTTCGATAAGTTCATGCGATACACGCGAATTGTTTTATTGGTTTAAAATTTAATTCGGATTCACACTCGAAACGAAAATGACGAATACGATTGGTTTAACACAAATTGTTATCGTGGACTTACTGTTACTATCTAAATGCGCTGAAAGATAGCAAGTTAAATAAAACTTATTACACCTAGATAAAAAGCAGTCTACGATTCTACGATTTTACTCACAAATATCATAACTCGTTGTTATTCATTATCTTTTTGCTCATTGTTCAAGGCGAGATCTTCGCTTCTAACGACAGATTCTAGTTGTCGCAAAAAATATCGATCATAGTCTCAACTACATTTTTTTTTCTTTTTTTTCAAGGAGCAAGCAAATTAAGTTTAATTGCGTATGTAAATTTGATGGATTTCACATTGACATAATTCTCGGATAAACATATTGTGAATCACATAACACGACGAAACGATCAATTTATTAGATTCTGCTCTAAAATCTGGAATTTCATTCGAAATTTAACTAACGATATTGACACGCAGGCTTAATGTTTAATCGTTAAATGCAAACGTACAACGTTTGTTGCTTTGATACTAGAACTACCAAAGTGATCAAAATGATCAATTTATAATTTTTGCTAGACATTTTATAAGCGTATATTTTTAAATAGATTTAAATAATTTTTCGTAAAATATATGAATAGAAGCTTATACGCTATAGTTTCTTTATCTTTTTGCCTTCAATGTCACTGATGGAAATTTTATGCTTTAATCGTCGATAGTTCTAATGATAAAAGCTACCGTTCAGTCATCTAAATCTATGTATCTAACGAACATATGCCTCATTGCAGTGTAAATTGCACAATGCAGGCACGCGATAAACAGAAGTTTACGTTACAGGCCATGTATACATAATATCTCGATTATCTAAAATGTGAATAAAGTGTAGACCAAATGTATCAAGATGACCTAAATAACGGGGCATTTGAATTTTTTCCAACTGTTACTGCATTCCCGGACGTGCAAACAAAGAGTTTTAATAGCGAAACGCGTAACAGGAAACTAATAGATTTCACCTCTTTTGCATCGCTATGTGCCGTTCTATTTTATAACGTAGGCCCGCATGTTCAATTTTCAGTTCTCCAAAAGTGCAATGAACTAGTACATAGTATATATTATCATCATTGACAGTACTACCTTTGTGTCTAGGTATACTTACATGCATAAATATTTTACTGATATGTAATATTATTTGAACTAGATAACCATGATAGGTGTGTATCTATGTATCAACATATCCAAGTTTGAAAGTATGAATTCGGAATAACGTTTATTCTCTAACGTGCTAATCCCTTTGAGAATATCTTTGTTAACACAAATGTTAACAAAACTTAGTCGTTTAATTTAATTTAGTTGGGTCTCTCTATAAAATTCCATATTCCATATAATTTTCACGCAAACAGAATGTATTCTGAGTGTAGCGACTTATTTCTGGTACACAATTAATGTTCTAAAAATCAGAATCCATTCCGAGTCTACCCTAGAATAAGAGAGTGAAAGTGCCATGCCAAATTATAGTACAGTGAAAACAGATTAGTACTCGAAATTAATTAAAAATCCGAGATACGACCGAAAATTTTTGTAAACGTAAAATGCTTGATTTTGCGTGCTCTTGTAGTAACCTTTTACTTGTAGTATCAGATCTTTTCATATATCTTGTCGTGTAATCATTTTTTAGCGAAATGTAAAAATATTCAAACGTTCGTATGTCTTAGGCGTTAAATCGATTTCGTTTTATCAACGATCAAGCTCGTAAAGTTTTATAGCTACTTATAGCAAGCAAGACGAATGGAAATCAGTATCGATTGAAAATTAATACGAATAAAACAAGTTTAAACTTTTTTTCATTTATATACATGTAATCTCTCACTGTACGTAGGTACTTCATCGATGTAGAAACTATATGTTCCTGGTATTGACAAAACTACAAGGGCACAACTACTAATCTTCATGAATATTTATAGAAGCTAATTTTTGTGAATATTTCGAGCAATCTTTAAAAAAAGGAAAGAAATATGATAATGTTTCAGGTAAAATAAATATTATACATACATACATACATGTATGTACACTTATTGTGTTACATGTGTATATACACGTATACTTAGTGTACTAAAAATATATACATAGAATTTTTACATATTCACATATGTACGTTTGATAGAACAAAACAATTGACGTTAGTTGTTTTCTTTAGGGGTAGGTAACACACCAAATACCATACTAAATTTGACTGTAATGCAGTACTGATGCTATCGGCTCTTATTATCAAAATATGTATAGCTAAAGAGGTGAGTAGCTACTATAGAACACCGTACCAGCATGAATCAACCTTCACGCCCACTTTCCTAACTCACCCCCTCGTATTTTCCACGATAACTTCAACATTTCGTGCTGAAATCAGCCGGCGAAATCAAATATTAGAATCATCTAGGCTTGTTTTTAACAATTACAAATTATCCAATGTTTAAAATTTCGTTGTTTCGCGTAACTTTTCTTAAACTCGCAAAATTAATCGTAAATTAGACAAATTAATCGTAATTCCTTTCCCTCTAGCAGTATAATTTTTGAGATATTCAATTATACGTGTATAAAAATCGATGTTTTTGACGTATGTACATGCATAGCAAACACTTGAAATCCTTGATCATGAATAATTTTAAGAGAAGCGTCACATGCAAATGCCAGACTAGAGTATATTATGAATGAACTTATCTTCATCATAATTACAATCTTAATTGTACGTACATTAATTTAAAAAGTATGTACACGCTGTGCACATTTAATAAATGCAAATGTATAATTAATACATCGTTATATTTATTTGAGATTTTCTTAATAGATAATTCTTCTTCTAAAAGAATTATAATATACATATACGTGTGTGTATCTAGATCTATTTGTCAATATTTTTAACTTATAATAAGTGATTCAAGGGAGAGGTATTTATTAATTCAATACTTTGTTTTAATTAATAACTTTTATTAATTAAAACAAATCGGTGAACAATTCTTGATACAGAAAAAGTTTTAACCGGAAAGATTGACAAATTTAATGCTTTATTCAATTTTATTATCAAAATTAAAACATAAATGCAGAGTAAAATGTAAAAATAAATATCCTGCGTTATTGCAAATAATATTATGATATAATTCTATAATACTAATTATAGATTGTACATGTCTAGATACTATTAATATCATTGTACAAGTATAAACTGCGCCAAGTTTAAACAATACAGTTAAATTTAAAAGTTCACACAAAGGTGAAATTCTACATGAATTTTACATAAAAATATTTATTATCCGATAACTTATAAATGCAAGTGAGAAGCTACATGTACATGTACATGTACAAAGTTTATTTGGGAAAAACGCGGAGTGATAAAACCGCGCCCGAAAATCTGGCATCGAACGGATATTTAACATTTAGCTCAGAGTTAGCGCAAGATCTTCATAAAGAAAACTAAAGCGTCAACTTTTGCAAAATGAACAGCTGCCGATTCGCAGTTTAATTTAGGAAAAGAAACGACTGTCATAACCGATAGGATATATAATAAAAGATATATAATAAAAGATGCGCCTGGTACGATATACAAATAATAAAATATATAAATATATAAAACGCTATCAAGCTAAATATCACACAAGCATTGACAGTTTCACAGGCGGCATGCGATACCGGGAACACAATGAACAGACAAAAGAAGAATGCAAATTATTCTTACCATATGCGAAAAATGCATCAGGGAACGTGTACCACGTGTTTAACCACGAAATACGAGTAGCAGTGCACCACGAAGATGCACCTCGATGATGCACTCACCCTTAGTCACATGTCCAAATCCTTCACGTCGGGCACCACCTATGCGCGAGATTATTCATTCCCGATCGGGCAGTTCACGGTGCAGACGGTTGGCCTAGCCCGTCGCTTCTGTCCTCTCGCTATATCCTCCTCCTACTCCTACTCCTCTGCCTCTTTTTCCTGCTCTTCCTCCACTTCGTCCACCTATTCCACCACCTTCTGGGTGTGCGCAGTTCCTTTTCGCTTCCGTGCGAAAGGGACGCTACTGCGCGGTACAACATACGTAACCCCCTTTGCCCCATCTTCGCAACCCCCGAGCGTTGTGTGTCGGTATCATACACACACCGAGTTAGCAAGGGGAAAATCTATAAGAGCCGCGACTGCGCCCAGAGAATTTCCACGTACAAGCCATCTTCAGCTTCGCGGACTTAATCACCGTACCAGAGCTACATACACGCGCACTCGTATGCGTGTCCTGCACAGTTATTAGGATCCCGATTTTACGATCGAAATCGGAACTCGCCTGATACACTTGATACTCGACAAGCGTTAAAAATTGAGACATCAACAGAACAATGATGCAAGAACGAAGAGGTTTCATGCTTTACTACAGACTTGCATGCATATGTTTATGTATATATTTATCGTCAACGAGTTCTATTGTAATAATAATCAGTGCAGTGACTATAAATACATCGTAAGTACATATGTGTTACACATATTTTTTCAAGCATTTTACAGTTGTGATGTAATTGAAATTAAAGATTAGATAAGCTCAAATTTAACAGCGTGGTTTCAAATTAAATTCAAATTAACAAAAATTCAAAATTTCGTGGTAACTTATTTCATAATCCTACTAGTCCTGCTAATTCGTTTTCAAATTATAATTAATAGTAACATTAAAATGTGTAATAACATGTAGTTGTATCTGATATGTATATAGATGTAAATGATATGTATTTTATTTACATAGATATGTATATAAAACACCAAACTACAAAATGTTTTACGTGAATTTTAATTCCCACGCTACGTGCATATTAATAAATTTCAAACGTTTAACTAAGCAATAAAATTTGTAAATAAAATATTTTCAGCTGTATGCGATATATATAGTATGACAATAAGTATAACAATTAGAATTAATAATAATTGTATATATATTTATAAAAATGTTATAAA
>KQ435775.1:287454-338169 GCA_001276565.1 Melipona quadrifasciata | reverse complement strand
AGTATTGAAATAACGCAATATTGATAACAAAATAACAACCCATATTGTTCTACTTTGTAGATTTTAAAATACAGATTTAATTTATTTCATTTTTATCAACAAATATTAATAAATAACTTAATTTATCTTGATGTAATAATTTAATTTTTTAGAAGAAATTTATTACTTTTTATTAGTATGAAATCACGTATAAAATGTGTAAGATCAGTTATTATAATAGAGATATACAATTTTATGACATTGTCCAATAAAACCAACATATAACAAAAATATATAACAATTTTGAAATAAAAAAAAAAATTGACACTGCACTATGTCACTTTATAATGATTATTATTTATTTACCTGGTATTGATACGCGAATTCCTTTTGGGTTTAAAATTTCAAACGTTGGCGTAGGTGGCACGTAAGAATTTATTTGTTTCAGATAGCATACAGAGAACAAGAATAAGAAAATTAAAAAGGAAGAAATCGTGCAACGAGACATGTTTTTTAACAATGATTTAGCTGATGAAACAGAAATTATCTCTAGACTCTCGGCGCGAAAATGAGAGAACTCGAGGTTGCATAGATTGTTGCCCACTCTACACTGATTTCGTATCAACATTAACACAATCGTAATTGGTCTTGCAGCTTTCCGAATTCCTTTTTTAATTTTCTATTTAATATTTTATTTATTAAAGAATATATTGCAACTTAATCCTCATTGAAATTAATAAGCAGTCTCTGTAATTAATTTGCTATAGACTCAACTCTTTCGTTTTTAAATTGATTCGAAAGTCATATTTAGTTTTGTACGATAAAGAGGACTTACGTAATTATTACTACGTATGCAGAATTAATTGCATTACTTGGAATAAGAATTTATTTTAGTCTTTTCATGTCATTTTCGTACAACATGGAATACATATAGTGTGAAACACAATTCTCGCGTAAGAGTACAAGTAAAAATAATCCCTTGTACAAACATGTACAATCGCTTGTACTTAATGAGGTGTAGATATATATTTTACATATATACATCCCATAACCATGTTTTGCGCAGAGTATACGCTTGGCGATGTGTCCCTTTGATGCGGCGTTTCGTTTGATCAATATACAATATATAAAAAGTTTGTATCATGCTATTAACTAGAAGCGTAAGAAGAAGCAGTTTTTCAAGAATTTTATCGTATGATTTAGCATCAAAGATTATAAACAGATGTTTAACGCAAACAATCGATGTAAAGTATCCGAAAAGTATAGGTTATCTTATATTGCACTCTAAAAAGTATACAAATAAAAATAATGAAGTAAAGACATCAAGTTATAAATTAATAGCTTATTTCAGCTCAAATAATAGTACCGAATTTTCAATTGCAGAGTAAGTATGTGATACTAACAATGACAAATTATTTTGTTTATATATAACTTTATAACTTCATAACTCTTGTTAGTGACATTTAAACATTATCATTATCAATACATTTTGATGTCCTTGTGTATTTCATTATAAACAGGGAAAGATGTATTTATGTTGTCTTCTTTAAGTAACTTCAATTAATTCTTAATTTATGTAGTTATGTAAGAGTACAAAACTATATTGATGAACAATGATAAGTAATGAACAATACATAGTAAAGTTTTCCTTTTATACAGAGAACTAACACCTGTACAATTTGAGAAAGTTTCTGATGAAACACTTGACTCTTTAACGGAATATTTTGATGAACTAATAGAGCAAGCAACACATTTATCAGATGCAGATGTATCGTATGGGGTATGTTTTATTAGCGAAGCTTATATCACTGTGTTACGTGATATATAAATAATAATATCGCAATTGCTGTTATAGGATGGAGTATTAACTATTAAATTTGGTAATTCTTATGGTACATATGTTATAAATCGTCAGACTCCAAATAAACAAATTTGGTTATCTTCTCCAAAGTCTGGTCCAAAACGATATGATTTTGTAAATGGTAGATGGATCTACAAACATGATGGAAAAACATTACACGAATTACTTAATGATGAAATACCAGCAATTATAAGGGATCAAACAAACTTTAATAAATGTTCCTTTAGTGGCAAAGAAAGAGAAGCAATAATAAAAGGTCTTTAGTTTACTATTTATTGATGACTGAAGTTGTTATATTAATTGAAATAACTGAATCTACTAAAGTGGAAATGTACAATCTTACAATTTATGTATATATATAATAATGTAAAACGGATAAAACATTGTAATATATTTATGTGAGTATTCATATTTTTGTGAGATATTGACACTTGCACGATAGAATGGCACAAATTTTGTAGTACATTGTTTTGTTAGATCATAAAATAATTTAGAAGTTTATTATTTATATGCACATCTAAAATATGTAAAAGAAGAAATATAACACACAAGAATTTGAACATTATATAATATATTTGACAATACTATAAAAAATAATATATTCAACGATTAATGTACACTTTTTTGTATAAATTATTTATGTAAATAAATAATATGCAAATTGAGTACTACTTGATATTATTATTTGAAATTTATCGTTAATAAATATTTTTATATATTTATCTATTTTTAAGAACATTATTATCGAAGAAACAACGAAAATGGAGATTATGGAAGATGGCAACTTAGTAGATCGTGTTAGAATTTTATTGCAACGGGATATGCAGTATTATCAGGTACTATTATTGTTACGTGCTTTACTATCGCGTAATAATTCATATATCGTAATGATACAGGAAATGCAAACGGTATTAAAGGAACCCCTTTGCTCGCGTATTAGCGGCGGAAAACTTGATTTTCCAAGGCATGCGTCATTTGTTGCAATTAAAATCGTTGCGTGGTGGGAAGCAGATTTTCAAGCTGCTTTTGAACGTCATTCTGGTTTAACAAGTTTAATGGGAAGCAAATCATCTGCAACCGCAGAAAACGAAGAAAGAGTTATCAAAAAAATTCAACCGTCCGAATTTGTGTTACTTGTTGTTGATACTGCCGATAAATTATTAGGTAAAAACTATAACTTTGTTGTCGAGAAAGATGGAAGAAAAATTAAATCGTTGTAAATAGTTAGCTAAATAGAAAACCAAGTTCTTTTTACCGAAATAAAAATAAAATTTATAACAGATCTCTTAATATACATATTTTGTAACAATAATATTATTTCAGAACATTTACATCTGCTTATCCAAGAATCATTAGATCATGCCGATTTAACAGTATTAACAGCTACTTTAGGAGCAGCTGCATTAATACGAAATTGTTTATGGTGTTATAATCAACAAGCTAAAAACTTGATTTCCGTACAGTCAAGGTGTTAGTTTATTAAAATTTCCAATTAATTTCCAATTAATAGTATTACAAGTTCTTCAATTTCTAATTTTTCTAATTTTTCTTCGGGATAGTGAGAAATTAAACGCATCGTATAAATCTTATCACGAAATGGCTGAAGCTGTAGCAGAGCGATTATTGGATTTGCATTGTCGTTTAATTTCGTTATATATACTTAATGAAGCTGATTCACTTAGTTGGCATGATACTAAGTCATTTTTTGAACGGGAACGATGCTCTTTCGTAATACAAATGTGGTGGCTATACATACAAGGTAATTATAAACTTCATTACATATTATAAAGTTAGAAAGCAGTATATTTTCACTAAATAAAAATGACGAACAATACAGCATCCGATATTGAGATATTAATTCGGAAATTTTGTATCGTTTTGAAATATATACGTACAGTTGTGATTCGTAGCTTTTGCTTTATACAGTATTTTTTATCTCAAAACTATAAAACATTCTTTTCTATTACCTTTTGATAAAGAGCTCTTTCTTTAAAAATGTTTTTAGAGAATTTCCCTATTTGCAAAATATTTTCTTCAAAACGAAACAGTACGAAAAAACAGTTAAACAAATCTGTTGAAACAACGCTTGGGAAATATGATAGATTGTATGAAATTTATTAGCAAAAAAGCTTTACATATTTCAGAAATTTAACACGTTTCAATTTTATTCTTATTTATCATATATCTTTATAGTTGATTTCATATTTTTAGGAACGAAGACAGATTTATGGAGTACCGTATCTCCAAAAATGGCACAACGCGTTTTTTCTGGAATGTTGAACGAATCTTTATCCATTATTATTACAAGATTTGTTTATGTAAGAATATTTCCGAATATATGACGCTTATTGTTGATACTGTTTATATCAACTTATATTTTATCAATTTATTCTGTTTTAAATATTATTTTGAGATCTAGCAGTACTATTATGCACGACAATGAAATAAGATCTCAAGTATTGTTGTCAAATTTTCTCGTGCTCGCACAATTACTTTTTGTAACGTATCTCTTCTAAACATTTACAATTTTTCACTTACTAGACGTATATTTGTCGTTTATTTATCCAATTATATGAATTATACGTATCAATATCAACACAAATAAATATAAACTAATAAATAGGGTCGACCGAGTTTAGTGCGATCCGAACAATTCTGGACAGATGCCTTTAACGTTCTCTGTTGTACTGGATATCTTGCTTTGGGCGCTTGTGTCAATGCCAATGAAATGATTGGAATGAGATTAAATAAATTACCCACTGCTATTAGAGACATACACACGAAATGCAACGAATTGTTGATTTGTTTGTTATTAAGGGGTACACCTCTTCAGGAACTATATCAGGTATAAAACTAATAATTTCAAATAACTAAAAATAGACATACATGCTTTTCTTCATCGATTTATTTAATTAATTTCTTTCTACAAATTAATAACCATACATATTGTATTTATTACTGATGTTTATTCTAAAAGTAACGTGAAAAATCGAATCCACCTTTTGATTCTGTTTCTATTGCAAATATTTTTAATCGATTAACTGAAGAAAACAATATCATATTACCGCAAAAAAGTAATTTTTATAACAAATTTTTCACCGGCATTTTATACTTATCCATTATTTATATATAATATCTATTGTCTTTAAAGCAGTAGATCAGAATTTCAAGAATTTATATATATATATAGGTATAGAGTATATAGTTTTCTTCTAGATTTGGTAAATTTTCATTAAAGGTGTTTCGTTTTGGACTTGAAAATTTAACAATTTTGCAACCACGTCGTGAACCTGCTCCCTGGTTATTAATAGCTGCACCAAATTTAGCAGGTTCTATCAATTCTGATGTTTACATCTCAAATTTACCAAAAGATCGAGGTGTGATTTTAGAATTAAACGTTCTTAGACATCAACCTCAACCAAATTGGCCCCAGTTAATTAAGGTAATTACAAAAGTAATTTTTTCTACAACTTTATTAATAATACAACATTGTTACATTGCGATATATTATATTATATATTTGCATTAACTTACTGAAAAAGAATTCTAATTAAAAATTTCCATAGGTAATCTTTATGAATGACTATGCGGTAGCTAAAATATTATTGAACACTTTAATCCACAAATGCGGTAATTTTACGTCTGAAAATGATTTTGAAAATTTCGAAAAATTACGACTCGGTGGAAAGAGTTGCGGTGGTTTTTTATGCGGTGGTATAACGTGCAACCCATCGATGAAAGTAACATCGGCTTTAGGCCTTTATAGTTTGATGTATATCTTAACATACATAGCACAAGATCCTGGTTGTGTTATTGCGCCAGCTTTAAGACAACTTCCTGATTGGTCGAGTTATCTAGATCGACAACAGGTATTCATTAAAATATTAAAAAGCAATGTCTGTAAATGCAATGTAAGCATATTTATTTAGGTTTGGAATCAATCAAGACCGCCCTGGCTGAATGCAATTTTGAATCCTCTAAAGAACATGATGCATCCAATTATTGAAATTTTGTTAGAAGCTGTAAGAGTAAGTTGTTGTCTAGTTTTACTTCAATAGCAAGCAATAAAATACAAATAATCGTGTAGGTAAAAACGGTTGTACGTTAATATTATCATTGAAATACTTGAATATGATATTTTGATAACAAACGTGATAAAACTTTTTATGTTGCAACTATTATTAGAAAATTTAATTTATTACACATTATACGGAATACAGAAATATACAGAAGCTGACTGAGTATGAGTTTGAATTAATTGAATATAATAAGATGTGAATAATCTTTAATTAATAATCATATAAGAATTAATAAACATTGACTTTTAAAGAAGTATTTAATTTTCAGACTGGAGCTAGTATGTACCAAGCAATGTCATTAGTAATTGGCTGTTTCACTGAATTATACGTAACATTACCACCTTCAATTTTAAAAACTGTACTTGTATTGCACGATAATATTCCTGCCCATTGTCATCCAATTGGTGGAAACGTTCTCCTTCACGTTTTGTGCTCATCTCTCTATACTGCTCTTATCGAATTTTCGGAAATTTGCGAAACGGGGATACAAGACAGTTCAACAACACGAGAAATAGACTACGAATTAAATTTTTTTGACCCTAATGATATACCAGCAACAGTGACTACCTTGGCCGAAGCTATTTGTAGTATCGACGAAGACAATAAGCACACTTCTCAAATCGACGATTTTTTCCAGCTTGTAAAGACGAAGTAAGACTATTTTGTAACTTTGGGAAATATTTAGAGGGACTCTTGCTTAAAGACAACTAATATTTCAGTGTACAAGCGTCAAATGCAGATTCGTGCATTAAGGAAACGAGCAACACGTCTTCCATTATTGAAATATATACTGACGAATTGTTGTTCACTAGTTCTGGGCGTCAGGCTTTGAAAGTATACTATAAAACATACAATCTTCCTTCTTTGAGTTGTTCTATTTAAAATTTAATTTTGAATACGAAATCTTTGCATTACAGCTAACGCATGAACTTCTAATTCGCGCGTCTGATTTACTATTGAATAAATTACGACGAAATGACATTACCAAATTACTAGACAATATACCTGAAACATCACCTCTTTTTAAACCATTAACACATATAATGTTCCACATTGAAGACACTACGTTTGATCAGGTCGGTATTACAATTAGTAGAAATAGTTGCGATAGAATAAACAAGTAGAAAAATCAAGGAATAAATTTTTATTTAAATTATTACATCAATTTATATGTTATATTATAAGATTACATTTACAGTTTCTTATTCAGTATGAGAAAACAAATTGGAGAAAGCTTTTAACAATGCCACTTTCCGTTACTCTGGACCATGCACGAAGCCAACTTTTATTAAGACCAGAATTTAAAAATGTCGGCGAATTGAGTCACAAAGACAAAGAAGCAATGTGTTCACTTAAGAAGCTTTGTTCTTCTATAAAAACAGCACATTTCAAGTAAAATTTTGTTAAATAATCTTAACATAAGATGAATGAACTAATTCTAAAATTTAAATTTTTTACATTGCAAATTTAGAACGATTAATGTAGAATAAATTGTACGTGTTATATACACGAAAGAATATAAAATTTTTACCTAGAAATAATATAAAAGTGCAACGCAAATATTATATTTAAAGTTTATGAAATAAAAAAGATATAAGTCATATATTCAAGAAATAACAGCAATTACCCATGCGCTATAAAATAAAATTTACATTTCTTGTAGAAGTATCTTCAACACAAGTGTTTTTGACAAATATCAAAATATTATACATATTTTGCAGTTTTTATAATAAATAGAAGAACACCGAGGAAACATAATCATCCATATTTGTTCACTTGTCGTATCTTGATGGTGAAATAACACTCGTAGGTCTTGGAATTCCAATCTGAAAAATATACAAATTTATACAAATTTTATAAAAATACTATGTTTTTTCTGTTGCACCATATTCTAGATGCTCGCCGTGCCGCATCATCGCGAAAATGAAAAATACAGAAGTAATCACGAGTCGTAATTCAACTGTTCTCTTGAGATATGATTCTAAACTTCAGGAATGATCTTTATTTCAAAATAGAAGCTCATATACATATGTAAGTACTTACAGGCAAATGAGGATTCGAACGTCCGAAACGTAGACGCAATGAAGGCGATCGCTGAGATTTGCGAATCATTAAGTGTTCCAACGGAGTCTCGCCAAGTCCAATATTTTCTAAAGCATTATGTTGCAACAAAACTCTATACAGTTCGTGAATATTTTCTATTGGCATTTTGTCTAGTACCTCATCTGTAAATACGATATCCTAATCTTATAATCAGGGAATGTATCGTAATATTTACTAATACGTAGTTTAATCTCCGACTCATTTAACTTTGCTAAAATACAACTTTATCAAAAGTTAAGTATTCTATTTTTTTCAATTTATATTAAACCTTTTTCACCTACCTCCATAATCTATGTAATCTTCAGCACCAATAACGAAGCCAATAACAACAAGCACCAAGATTGATTTCGCGTAGAATTTGATTGACATCTTATTCAATTTGCTGAAGATAAAACGATATTAGACTCTACTAAAGTTTATCAAACTTTACTAAAGTTGGCTAAGATCTGCCAAAGGAGCAGCTAAAATAAACACATTGAATTTAAATGCGAAGAAGTTAACAAACTCACCAAGCAGAATAGGAATGAATACGGATGAAAGAATGGCCAAGAAATCGTTGACTCGATTCAGGTTGAAATTAGGAGAGTGCTGCGATAGAAGAGTAACGATGAGAAATGAAGCGGTATCGAGAGTGTCTTCTTATATATACAGGGGTTGAAATGGTTTGAACAGGGTAGAAGAGCGTGGGCGTAAGCACAGGTGGCCACTTGAAAGCGAGCATGCGAACTGCCACGAGCCAAGGCCTTTCTCCTTCTTGGCGTTTCTCTATCCTTTTTCTCTGGAAACAGAGATTTATGATAATTCCTTCTCCATATACAATTTCTTTGATTGATGATTTTTCACTTCTACAATCTACTTGTTTATTTTATATCAGAGACATTGAGAAATCTTTGGTCGATACGAGTTTCAAATTTAAAGTTAATAAATTTAACTAATAAATTTAACGGATCGGTGATTTACGTTATCAGTTTGAATTTTCCGGATTGTTCCGTCTTTTACTTTACTGCATACAGTAAACAATATTAGATATATATACAGAGCTCAAGCTTACCAAGGTTTCACGAATAAGAAATAAATCTTCGACTCTACTCTCACAGTAGGGGTTCAATTACGTTTCAATGGTAAGAAATAACTGATCTTGGAAAAGGCTGCTTGATTAACCATGATTGGAGCATAAATGCAAGTAATAGACCATAGACGGTAGAATATTTCTTTCGCTCTGATTAGTTTCTTGTTCTAATTGGCTATTCAAAACTCGTAAGATTTTTCGAAATCATACTGTAAGTTCTTTCCTCTTCTTTTCTCAAATAAGAGGAAAGAACTAATCGACTCATATAAAATTACATTCTGGCATTATTATTAATGTCCACTTGAACATCTTGACCATTAATGTCTGAATAAAAATATTTGTTCAGAGTAATAGCTAGCTTGATTGAACGCATGATGTATGTACATACATATATATATCGTAACAATAGATCTTGATGACGATGCAAAATAAATATAATTTCCAATATGTACATAATCATTGGGTCCTATCATATTTTTCATACTCTAAAAACATCTTTTCCATAAATTATTAGACATCGTAACTTGACCTTGCAGTTATAATAGATAGCTAATTGGTTTTTTTATGGATCATAGATATCGTGCAGTATGTTATTTCTTGATATGATTTCTATTGGTTGACGGCAGTATTTGATTTAGATATTTCACATATGTTTCAACAACTTATAAATTATTACAGCTTATCAGTACGGTAATTCTTTTTTATCAGAAAAACTTGTTATAGGAGAAATAACTAAAAGTCATAATTAACAATGCTTTATTTATTGCTCTAGATATGAAGAAATTGTTTCATTCATGTCACACAGAGAGAAATGAAATATTTCACCAGCAAGGTTCGAAATCCGCGATTTGATTTTCCACGTGTCCAGGCGATACGTAAACTATACGCACGCAGTTAGTGAAGCCTGTTCCTTGACGCCATCCGCTAACAACCACGATCGGATCACCAACTCTAATGTACCTTTTTCTTCTTAGAGAATCGATACCAGTCTGTATTCGCGTTTGTATGTCTTTACCCCAATCAGCCACCGACTCCGCTATGTTGACCATTACATTAAATATAATCATTTTCATGAAGTTAACTAACTATTAAAATATTACGTTATAATTTGGCACAACTGTTAATATTTTTGTAATAATATCAATTTAAAAGTTAGTGTTTTATCTCTCGTATAATATAATGTTATAATATAATATAATATAATGTTATAAATGGGTGTCTTAGAGTTTTTTTAACTCAACTTTGTTTGCTTGATCTGTGGGTATAGTCAAGCGAAAAATGTATTTGTAAAACAAAGGAGAGCATATTTATTTTTAAATGAATATGAGATATATTTACTTCTGTAATGAAGAGAGTGGATACCGTAATAGAGTTGCAACCATCTCGCAACGACTCCGTGACGAGTAACTGCAAGAATCAAACATCGAGGACGGTACATTGACAACAAAACAGCGCTGAGTCCAGTTGTTGTAGTAACGATAATCGCTGCTGCTGTTGATTTTAAAGATGTCTCGACTGCTCCAACTATGATGGCGTGTAAAGGATCCAAAGGCATTGGTACCTGTTTTTCGTAAAATGTACAAATAACACATAATAATATGCAAGTACATCGTATTTTTAATGTTACGTTAATCAAAAATAAATCAATTCGTACAATTTTCCAATCAATTTGTATTACGAAATATTCAATTCCACTCAACCTTATCTTGAATACCTTATAGCTTAATTCATCGAAAATTTCCTTTTGCCATCGAGCACTTTCAGCTTCTCTGCATACAATGTCAACGTCTTTTAATAATTTAGTAATATCCTTCATATTCATAGCACCAGTTTTAAGGAAGATTGCATCGACTCCATTTAAAACAGCATGTGCAATTAGATTCATGTCGATATTCAACTTTTCGTTGTTATACACTTGAAACCCTAACACAATTGGTTTTCCTATCTATGGGAAATTGACCTAATTAACTATTAGTATTTATAATTTATTTTTCTTTCATCTCTCAACCTTATCTAATCGTGTAAATTCGCGTGTAAATATGTAAAATTTGGCATAATTTCGTTAATTATAAAAATCGTAATTGAAGGCAAATACATATTTAGTAGATAAACGCTTACCTTGATGCATTTTGCAATTATTACTTTCTCGACTAGAAACAATTTCTCGTTGCCTACGTCTACTTCGATACTATTCCTGTCGAGGAGAATAGCATCAGCTGTATTTAAGATTTCGTCGAAATTCTCCAAACCTTGCTGCGTGGAGATTTTGGCGACGATACAAATTTTAGTAACACCTTCAATCAAACATCGATTTGCGTGTTCGTTGTTGTACAAAAATTCGTACAATGTACAGTTCATTCAATTCATACCCATTTGCTTCAAGCGACTTTTCATCCCGTACAACATCTTTTCGTTACGTGTATGATTCATTATAAGAAAATCGCATTCCAACATCGAAGCCAGTTTCACGTGCTCGGTGTCTCTATCCGATATTTGTGGTAACGAGACCATACTATCTAGTAACTGTACCAATTTGTTGTCTCTCACGATACCACCTTTAACAACCCTACATGTTACAGCTTTTTCATCTGCATCGAACAAATTTCATTAGCCTCTGTTAATATTTACACGATCGTTTCTCTATCGATTATAGACAATATGCAACTGACGGATGCAGGAGACTTGTAACAAAGCAGCGCCTCGATCAATCAATATTCTGTCCCCTACTCGGCACACGCGTGGCAATTCAGAGTAAGAAATCCAGAAACATTTAACAGACCCTCCACGTTTTGCTATATCGTCGGTTACCAATTTCACCAATCTACCCTCTTCTAATTTAGCGTATCCCTACAAATATTAATATTCGTCTAAAAATTGCCGATAATTTAAATGAACTTGGTAAAAAAAATATTGTGTAGTGGTCTCATTTTAAAGGGCCAATATTAATCAATGTCATCAATATATGTAGGTAAAATATATTGATTGAAGTGGTTCTAGATTTTTATCATACTATACTCTTCTCATCACCACGGAATACACCGGTTCTTATTTCAGGACCCTGAAGATCCATTGCAATTCCTAAAGGATAAACCTCGCTCGTGAATTCGTACATTTTGTTCCCTGCTTCTCTAACGGACTGTACAGTGATTGCATGCCACTTCTCCGTCTCGTGAGACATGTTCAAACGAACGATATTTGCACCAGCCATCATCATGTTAACCACGGCGTCAGGATGAGAATTCGCCCTACCTAGCATGTATCAAACACATGTACATATATGCTACGTATATTTTTAATAAAATAATAAAATAATAAAATCTGACCGCAATATACAAAGCTTACAATAGCTTTGAGGATATCTACTGCGTCAAATGCAATTTGTATTATTCTACTTATCGTTTGATAATTATTAATTTTATGAATTTCAGTCAAGCCCAAATTGTTTAATCATTAAAATTCATTAAAAAATACAATACAAAATCGTGCTTACCCAGTGTGACCATAATTCGAGTAAGTCTTGCTAATTTAGGACTAGAATTGATATCGAGCTGCACGTCATGCTCAAGACGTGTATTTTGATACGCTGCCTTCATTTGATCATCCGTTACATATTGATCTTCAAGACTTATCATCTATATTAATGTTAAAAGAACATTTTCCTCTTAAAGCTCAGGATTTTTATTCGATTTCACAACGATTAATTAACTAATCATCTACGTCTTGTTTATGTTATGTCATAAGTGTAAAAATGTTATGGACGGAATTATGAAAAATATATGCGTATTTATATACCCATGGCATTCGGCGGCATGATTTTATCCATTTAGTTGCTGGCGCAACGTCGTTGGTGCAGAACATCATGTAAGCAGAAATATCAGTAGAAATATGTATAATTCTATACCCTTCGAAGCTTGAAGATCCGTATCTGGCTGTTGGGAATGGTAGTTACGAATTATTTCTGCATGTCTTCGGTAATTTTGCAGGAAATAAATAAATGGACGGGCTACATTTTGCGGTTAAAAAAAAAAAATATGAATACTGCATATGTTTCTATGTTTATCAGAAACTCGAAGGTAATTTGTGAGATATTTGAATAAATGGGCAAAGTAATTTTTTAATAACACAGGTGTCTACATTCTGACAAATTATTACATTACACATTGTTACATTATGTTAATTACAAAATACGATATTTTTAATTTCTGCAATTATCGTGTATATTTATTTATACCTGCATAGATATTTGTGATATTAATATATAGTATATGTAAAATATACGTACGTGTAGAATGTTTAAGTACGTAACTTGCAGATGCATCCCAATCATTTGACAAAATTTCTGCTACATACATTTAAAATGACATGAATCTTCTTCGTCTTAATTTAGTTTAAGAGTTTCAATCGTTTCAATCGTTTTTACAATACATCACAAGATTTATTAAACAGTTAGCCAGACTATTCTTGATTTGGGAAATCATGAACTGGATTCTTTTTTTCTTCCTTTTTTCATTGTGTATCCAATCCCTTTTAACGTACCGAATTTCGATTTTCGTTCAAATTTTTAATGCAGCTTACGAGAAATCATATTTTACTCGAGCGAACGTTTCGATCTATTGGAATCTACTGAATTTGCAAATCTTTATAAATGCATTTTACGGCTCAAATAGAACATAGGAAGAAAGCGTAGGGTTTAGAAGTATATATATATAATGACAAAAGTTCATAAATTAATTCTCTTAATTAGTCTTTTTTGCAAATGAAAATTTGATTAATTCATGGGTGTTGAAATGCTAGCTCCGCGTTGCGATGAAACGGTAGAATTATAGAAATATATATATATTGCTGTCTTTGTCACATAATATTGCGCTCTCTATCTCGATAACGCTGCCTACACACTTCTCACTTTCGACAGGAACTAAAACTAAAAATGAAAAATCCGATAAATGGTAGTACGTGTATCGATCGAAGTCGGTAATGGACTTTTTAATAGAGTTTCCAGTAGTCTCTGATAGATGGTAGTACCAATGTTTGTAGACAAGGAGCACAATAGTGTGCGACAAGGACAGATTTACGTTACGTGACAAACAAGGAACACAATATTATTTGACAAGGACGACAAATTTTAATTTCATTTCATTACTACGCGACTCCACGAATTGATTAAATTTTCATTTGTAAAAAAAACTAATTGAGAAGATAAATTTACAAACTTTTGCCATTGTATCTACATTTTTAGATCCTAAACTTTTTCCCTATATCTCATTTGACTTATAAAACTTATGAATAAAGATTTGCAGCTTCTACTCGATAGAATAGTTCCTAAACCATTAATCAAATATGCATGACTTTTGAACTTTTTGCGTAATTATCTGCATTCTACGTGAATGTATCTTAAAGCTGATGCGTTAACTATATTTCATATCTATATACAAATTAGGTATTGAATTTAGGATTATAAAGAATACACTAAAATAAAATAAATTTTTTTATTTATACTTTCTACAGTAATTAAAGAATAAAACATAGTGTTTCTTCTAGCAATAATCCAAGTTTCAATAATTTACTGTTTCAAATAATTATTGTACTTTATTATTTAACAACGGATATTGTATATATATGTATATATGTATATGTATATGTATAAAAATTAATATACACATGTAATTATACACATATATACAGTTTGGTGTGCTGTATTTTTGAACTTTTAATTGTAATGGCAATAATACTGCAGCTACTGGCATCTTCAGAGTGTTACCTTCTCAATAATCTTACTAAGTTTACCATACATCATAGTATAAGTTACATAAATATTGGATTTCCAAAATCTAGAATTACTTAGTATCTCCTGTTTCTTACAGTACCAGTAGAGTGCTAAAAAAAAAAAAAAATACATATATATACATATATATCAAAATTATGATGTTTGATATGATGTTAAGATATTAAACTTGTGTGTTTGAACAGTGAGAACATAAAAATTAATTTGTTACAAATAAAAACATAGTTGTCACAGTTAATAACACAAAGATTAAAATATAAAAATAATATTTATCATCAACAAATTATGTCGGTACTTTTACCATAGTATGATGTTCCAAACAATTTTTAAATCACCAAATCGCAATATTATTTGGATAAAATATATTATCTTAATATTATTTTGTGGAATAAATTTTAAGCAATGCATGCTTAAAATTATTACGTTTTAAGAACTAATTTAATTTTGCAATATTTAATTACAATAATTACATTGAAAATATTAGCACGAACTAAAATAAATTTATTTGCTTCGTTTTTGTAAAAACAAATATTTGACAATAACATATAACTATAAAGTAACATCCAATTACACGGAAACTATTAACAACGTCAAATATAGTAAAAGTCAATTGCAATTGACATTAAGTACTTTCTTTCATTTAACAAACTTTGTTAAAATAAACATAACAAATGAACTTTGTTAAAACAAACACACGGAATAAATCATATTTTTATAAAGCACATGCATAGGAAGTCAACAAATGATATCAATGCACTGCATACATCAAACATGTAGAAACTACATGATATATTCATAGCTATCTGTTTTACTACGTATAGTAAATACTTCATGTTCTTGAGGAACATCTATGTCTACATACATGATACGAAGCGTGTTCGTAAATCCTGAGCCTTGTTTCCATCCAGTAACTACTACAACTGAATCTCCAGACTGAATGAAACCACGGCTTTTACCAAATTTTAAACCAAACTGAACGCGTACATCAACGTCTTTTACCCAATCAGCCAGTGGCGCTTCTATAATACGTAGGAAACAAAAAGAATTATGACAATTTCTCTCGGAAATTATTTATTTTATGTGAAATATATCTGATTGGTAGTTTAAATATGAACTTAATTTTGAAAGCTGTGATGTAATTTATAGTTTATTACCTTCATAATAAAGAGGCAAAATGCCACGGTAGAGGTGTGCTTGTCGCGCAATTTGATGGAATCTAGTTACTGCGATAATTGGACAACGTGGCCTGTACTTTGCAACTAAATGCGCAGAACGACCGCTAGTCGTAATTACTATAATAGCACTAGCTAAACATTTTACAGACGCTTCGACAGCAGCGATTCCAATAGCATGAGTAGCGTCAATTGGTGGCAACGCTTTGCTGGTAAGATCTTGGAAAATTTGTGTCTGCCAAATTGCAGCCTCTGCTTCTTTACAGATATTAGCCATTGTGCGCACACATTCTAATGGATAATCTCCTTTGGCAGTTTCACCTATCGAAGCGATAAATATTGTATATTAATATTTATTAACATATAAAACAATTCATTTTCAATATCAAGATGTAGTAATTAAGAAATTGCTTATTATGAATTAATAACATAATTTATACCTGACAACATGACACAATCTGCACCATCGAGTATAGCATTAGCTACATCCGATGTTTCAGCTCTAGTTGCGCGTGGCTTCTTCACCATAGACTCAAGCATTTGCGTAGCACAGATCACCGGTTTTCCAACTTTATTACATCTACTGATCATACATTTCTGTGCCAAAAATACCTTTTCCGGTGGTATTTCAATACCAAGATCACCACGTGCTACCATAATACCGTCGGAAGCCTCGATGATCTCATCGAGATTCGTCATTCCTTGTTGATTTTCAATTTTGGATATTATTTTAATGTTCTTCCCTTTCTCACCGAAGATTGAACGAATTTCCGCTAAAGCTTTGGCATCTCTTATAAATGATGCGAAGACCATATCAACCTCTTGTTCAACGCCAAACTGCAAATCAGATTTGTCTTTTTCAGAAACCGCTGGCAAATCTACAGGGGAGCCAGGTAGATTGACACCTTTGCGAGAACCTAACATTCCACCATTTTCAACGGTAGTCACAATCACGTCAGGATCTGAAATACACATATACATAACATGAAGGGATCATCTTTGAATCCATTAAATTAATTTACATTATTATTGTTTCAATTATATTCGCGTAGTACAATTTTTAACCAGTGATCTTTACTAATGATTAAGGTACTTTTACATTATATTTTTTTCATTCACACAAATTATGACATTATCAATTAATGACAGAAAGCTCAAAGCTTATCGTTCATGCTCAGACTTCAGTATTTCTTTGATAAACAATTAAAATCAACAAGTGTTTTAAACTTGCATATTTTTTAAATACGTACGAACATCAAAAATCTTTAATGAATTTAATTTTTCAATTCAGAAGAATATATAAAGAGATAATACGTACTGATGGCAGTAACTACAAGGGAAATCAAACCATCGTCGACGTAAACACGACTTCCGACCTTCAACACCTTCGAAATATTTTCGTAATCTACGTAGACAATATTTGCATTGCCTTTCTCCATGTACGCCTTATCGGTACTTAATTTAAATGTCTGGTCTTTAACTAATTCAACTTCAGCAGATCCACCCTGAGAACATAATAAATTAGGTATAACATTTTGAAATATTTCCAATTGCTCATTCAAGCTCACACGATTTTCAAGCGTTTATTTAACACTACAACTATCAACGACTGAAGTATAAAATTCGCATCAGAGACATTAAAGAAAATATATTTATTTTCCGATTGAAAACATTTCTTGAATTCTAAAATTGATAATTCATACAAATTTGGAATGTTGAAAAAAAAACCTGTATATCAAAAATTGCACGACTTGTACCCCAGTACGATGCGTCTCACTGAAAGGCCCAGAAGCAACTGCTCTGAGTAGGAAATGAAGACGATAATTTTTGCCATAAAATTTTATTGATATGCAAACATTTGAATCGATAGAAAACAAATTACAGGCGCAATCGCTCAGTACCAAACAACGCCACTCCTACTCGAGGTCTATCCCACGCCCCCTCACAAATCACGTGACCAAATCAACCAATCGCTAATTTTCGTTGCATTAGCGTTGCACCTAATAAAGAGGCCCGATTTTCTGGGTTGCCCCCGCTAAAATCACTTTCAGTAATAAAATAGAAAAGCTTTATGCACCTTAAGCTTTTTAACAAAAATTATAAATTGGTCATTTTGACCACTTTGGTAGTTCTAGTGTTAACACGTCAGAAACATATACGAACAAGTGAATGAATGAGTTACGTACGCCTTCCAACAGTCCAGTACGGATTTCTGGACCTTTAGTATCGAGTGCAATCGCTACAGGAACGTTAATGCCAGTCCGGCTGGAGAGATTCTTCTGCGCTTGGCGCACGTTGCTAATAGTTTCGGCGTGATACTCGTGAGATCCATGAGAAAAATTTAATCGAGCGATATTCATGCCAGTTTCAATCATCTTTTCGAGTGTTTCGACGGACCTTGAGGCCGGACCGATTGTGCAAATAATTCCCGAAAGACGAACGAACGATGCATGGCTGTCAATGTCCAAGGCACACATATGATCTAACTGGCTTTGAGCGTACAAAGCTTGAGTGTTCGGCTTTCCAGCCATCTGCGAAAATACACGTTAACGATTAAATTTCATTCTACTTACGACTCAATTGAATTCAAAACGTTTAATAATTTACCTTGAAACTATCGCTATAGTTACTACGTGTTCAAAAAGCACATATATAGGTGCCAATAGCACATACATATTTCTTAATTTGCAAGCAACTATTGATGAATTTATTAAACTTAAAACTATTTACATAAAATTAAGCGGAAGAAATATATTATTATTATATAATATCACAGAATTAAATTAAAATTAAAAAATACGTATTCAATACGTATTTTTACTTGTATATACGACAAAAGCTTTCTGCAAGTATCGTGGCCTATTAGTCGCTCACAACGTGGAACGTGTCAGAAGTAAACTTGGATAACTGATATGTACATTCGTGAAAATTAACACTGTTTACTATTTATTAGCAAGTTGTATTTTCTTGTGAGCACAGTAAGTGAATATGTTATGTCATCATGTTTTCAAGCGTATTATAATTTTTGGTAAAATTTGAATCCTTCACTAGCAAGTAATCTCTTTATGTTTTTTAGATACGAAAATTGTAGGTGTTCGAATCGAAACGAAAGGAATTTTAAGTTCCAACTATATAAAGATCATGTAGCAACAAGCAACCTGATAAATGCTCTTTTCTCTTTGATTTTTTAATTTACTCTCTCAAAGAGTAAGAAATTCTATACATCTATTAATTTGTTTCCAGTTTTTGTTCTTGTATTCCATGTAGTTCTTTATAGACATATGTATGAAAATGTAGAATAGAATAAGCTTGTTACTTCGAAGTGAAAAATTGTTCATCCTTAACTTGATCATTGTTGATCACTGTCAAACAATAACCAAATAATATATATACATATTTCGTCATTGAATGTTGCATAAAATTAAACTCCTTTTGTCTGAATAAAACTATTGTTTAATTCAAACTTGACTATTTACTTTGTTAGTGTTATATATTGTAAAAAAAAAAAACTGAATCCAGAAAAGCTATCAATTTTGTGGCTTTATCAAAGGCGAATAATTAAAAAATGACAAACAACGTTTAATAAAATTTTGCTTTTACAAAAATATAGCAATTGTTTCTCTCAGAAGTTGCATAACTAAATCAGAAATATCCTTAAATTTAAAACTAATGGATCATCTCGCATCTCTAACGTTTCCGTGTTAGCTATTCTTTCTTAACTCAACTTTTTCAACAATAAATTTTAAACGTAGGTTATATAGCAGCATATAATGTATATATAAATGTATGCACATTAAAAATTTGAATCTGCATTTAATTTTACATCCACCTAGATGCATCTATTATGCAGAAATCATACAGTACAAGGGGAGGATTGATTCAATAAGGGTAAATTTCAGGAATGTTTCTTATTAGTCATTCAATGAAATACATAATTTATAGGAAAAACTAAAACGCTTGCAAAAATATTTTCTTTTGAAGGAGAGAGGCGTCATAAGTTGCTACAAATATATAAAATTAGTATCGAATGTATAAAAATTAATAGAATCCGAAGTTCAGTCTATTTACATATATGCATATGTGTAACAAATTAATCGATTTAGTGATAACAAAAGTAACAAAATTGCTCGTGTGAACTAGTTTTACAAGATTCAATAGGCTTTAAGCGAGGAGACGTTTAAAAAGGTATCGAAATTCTAATCTAATCTAAAATTATAATCGAATACATAAGGTAAAAACACAAGTGCTAAAATTCATACTGTAAAAAATCACACGTACCATGCAGAAACTATTGTAAGTTAAAACAGTCGTTTTTCTCTAATATACAATTGCTTATAGTTAAAAGTTACAATAGCCAATCTTAAATAATTATCACACTCATTCGATTGTAAAAGTATTACAAATCAAGCGTAAAACAAATTAAATAACGAGGGAGACACAACGAAGCAAATGTAAAAAAGGGAAGTGTATCGAGTCAAATTTAAAGAATAAATGAATGTTTGCGAATATTACGCTATCTTTCGCAATATCATGATAGATATCAACATACGTATGTAAATGATCTTTAAATGACATTCTTTTTGATTCACTTTTCAATTGGATACGGACTCCAATTACCATGACAATTTTTAAATCTATTACGAACGGTAAAACAGAAGCGAAGATCGCATACAGAGAGAAACAGGTGGTAAATACAGTGTTTACGATTCATTAGTTAACAATATGCGCCTAGGTTCAAGTTTAATTCGAGTGTTGTATCGTACTATTCGCAAATGTTTGGCCTAATGTACGCAAGGTAATGATCAAATATACTACAATAATGCGAATGATGAAAAGAAGTTGAAGTCGAAAAGAAAAGGAAATCACAGCAAGACACACATTATAATCATTATGAAACACATTATGGTCCACTGCTTGATTACTCAAAGGTACCTTATCGTGGATGGTAACCCAGACCATTTTGGTAGGCTGCGCAAATAAAGAGTAGACAGGTATTAGTTGCAATACGGAATCGATGATTCCGAGACTACGTCCGACTGTATTTGTCGATGCATAAGGTGTGAACTGCTTATTGGGCAGGCAATGGAAGTGTCGCAACAAACGGAAGCAGACACGGGAATTGAACGCGTCCAATGGACGTCTTACAATTAGACGATGGCGGTGGTGCCAGTGCATACAGCAGGTGTACCAAAACTTAAATGGCGACATTCTAATTCATTTGTTCAAAATAATTACAATTTATTTCACGCCATCTACGTTCTATCATTTTATCGATAGTATCGCATTTATACCTTTGTAACATTGTATCCATAAAGATAAAAAAGAATGCTTGAATAGACAATTATTATAGCGATTAACAATCATTTATAACGAATATAATGCAATATTTATGTTGAGAATTGCTTTTTATAAAAACGATTAACATAAATTGTTAACCATGTGGGAAAGAACTATTAAAATCGAAGTCGCTGACCGATTGATTAGATTAATTTGTGTATTCATATTTATATCTATATGTGTACGTACACATGTGTGTGATGATAAAATATTTTTGAAAATTTAATAAATAAAATGGATAAAAATTGTTTATGTTATATGAATCTATGTACTATATGTATTTATTGTGATGATTCCCACAATAGATACAAAAATTTGTCTGTCACATAGGTATGTATGCTATATATTATATACTTCATTTCTTAGGAATCTTAACAAAACGTTAAACACGTTTTGACACAACGTGCGATTCGTACAATGTTCAGATAATACACAAACATCATTAACCTACATATAACTATTGATCATACACAGTTAATTATCGAAACGTTTGTGTGAATTTATGATTTAGAATATTAAATAAAAATTGTTAATGTTAATATGTAATTAGTCGAGTAACAAATGAGCCATAAATTAATTAAGGAAAATTGATAGAAATAAAACGTGAACCTACTAAAGCTATAAAAACTTTATCAGCTTTTACATATATGCAAGTATGTTATCCGTTTGCACTGATTGCCGCCATCGTCCGGAGATATCTCGAGTCTTTAATTTTAACAATTGTACACTTTAGAAATAAAAATGACAATATAGTAATATGTTTGAGGACAAATATATATGTAGATATACAGACATACATATATATTTTTTTTTTGTTTTATTTCTATATCATTTCTGTAATATATCATATGTTTAATAAACAAACATTCCTCAAGTTAGTTTAAGATAATTATCAAATTTTTAAAATAATTGAAAAAGATAACTAATTATTATTCAAATAATTAAAAAATAAAGAAAAAATGTTCTTTATACAGCCACTAACAAATAAATTAATTGTATTAAATCACGTGTTCCTAAAACTCGTCCAATTATTATTGTCTAATCTAAATCATCTTCTCTATATTAGAGAAGATATTAGAGAGCTTATAGGATATCGGCTTAATCTTACACTTGTCATATACTACATTGGACAAATCTTATATTAAGTTAAGTAATATCACGTATTATATTGGATAATGTCAATATAGTAAGACAATAATAATGTCATATACTATATTGGACAAACCCTATATTAAGTTAAACTTTGGATCATTATTTTGTTAAAAAACAGAATTCTGATTAAATAATTAAACGTAGTCCAAACAGTATCACATTGGATTATAATACTTTTTTACAGTCTTTCTTATCTAAAGATCCATCGATTTTTAGAATATTTTTTATTCTATACCTTCAAAGGAAAAGCATCTTCAAATGAAAATGAAACATTTGCTGTCTTTAATTGTAAAAATTGTATGTATATATATTGTTCATGCTTCTTTTGCTTTCTTCTTGTTTCTTTCATTTTTAGACCTTAAAAATTGTTTTCTGGATACTACTGTAGTGATCGTTTCACTGTACCAAGAAAAAGTACCTAAATTTTCTTATCTTCTTTCACAAAATATAGTCTTGAATTACTTTTATCTATATTTAAAAAAAATATATACAATGATCTCTGGTAAACGATAAAAATTAAAAAAAAAAAATTTTTAAGCTTAGTTCTTTATACTAATTCACTATTTTAAAAAGTAGTAGCTCAAATCATAGTTTACAAAATATTGAAAAGTAGATTTTAAAGAATCATATTTAATATAATTTTATAGAATACATTAGCAGAGAAATTACTATGAGATATATTGTATTTACTTTTGTATTTAAATAATATGTAATTCATCGTAAGAGTTAGTTATTATTGCGTGTCAATAATTTTTCCAATACATACTATGTACACGTCAATGGACATGTAAATGTAAGTACATCTGATTAGCATCAATAAAGTCAGATTTAACTTCAAAAAATGATAAGATTATCACGTTACAGTGACGTGTTACAAAGAAAATGCCACTAAATTTTTTTGATTAAAAGTTCAACAACTTTAACGATTGACCTTATAAACTATTACGCAATTATATCTTATGACGTAAAGACCCGCTACAATACGGTGATTTACAAATCGTAAGTGTACTACTTTTTTTCTTTTTAAACGGAAGAAACGTGTATAATAATCGCTATCATTTCGATTACACAAAATTTTTCAAATTTTTAATTCGATACTTCGCTTTTAAAATTTAATTATTTATGTACTAAGAGAATGCCAAATTAAAGAAATAAACTATCAAATTTCATACAATTGTATTAGATTATCTAAATTTTTTATTAGGAAAATAATCTTCTAAATATCATAGAAATCAATATCATATCTGACTGTATCTTTCTGTTATTCATTCCCTAAAGCAAATTCTTCCACATAAAGTAAGTAATTTACTATTTTGACATTTCCTGTAACTGGGTTTTTTTTTAATTCAAGTATAGAAATTGTTAAATTAAGTAAAAATATAATACATCTCTGTCAATTTGTAGCAAAATATTTGTACTTTGTATTTATATGTATTTATACTTTAATATTTTAGACTCATATTTTAATAATTTATATTCATGTAACAATCAATTACTTCCATGTTTATATGTATTTGACTTATAAATAAATTATCAATGAAGAGTCAATATTTCTAAGTGAAAAATACCATCTTCAAAATGATGTTTAAAAGGTTTAGATAACTAGAAATTTAATTAATGATCTAAATAATCTAAAATTAAATCAAAGTATACAGATATTTCTTATAAAAATTATAAAAACTAGATTGTATAAATAAATATTTACTTTTGTTATTATATTTGTTATGATTATTACTTACTCATAAAGAGTATATACTTATGTATAATCACTTTCTACAAATATAGTTTAAATAACCATTTGCAAACATTTGAGAATTGATCATCAAAAATGTGTTCGGGTATTCATATAAAAATTTATAAATATTATCATTAATACATTAATTTCCATTATCATGTTTTATAAAGTTAATTTAGAGCAATTTTATTGTTAGACTTATGAAAATACGAAAAATTATAGTACTCTCTAGAATTTACTATTTAAGATAATGAAAGAATAAATCTGAAAAAGTATTTTGTATGAGTATTATAAGCTGTAGGAAAGATTTCAAATAATTTTTGAGAAAAGCACTGAGATTTTAGGAAGCAATTGGAAGCATTATTAATTCAAGGTCGCATGGTGTTCGTCGCTTCTTATATGTATATTTATCATAAACTTATGTATTTCCGAATGAGATAGTTTCATATTGTAATAAAACTGAAGTAAAAGTTCTGTTAAATGAAGAATATATATAACAATTAAGACTGCAACTGATACAACGTATTAAAGTATAATACTCATACATTCTTAAGGTTATAACCATCAAAATGAAGCCGAAATTTGCATTGTTCCGTGTATTATCTTGTCAAATTACGTAATTTATTCTAGTTGTTACCTTTCAAAATGCTTGTCAAACTAAATTTAACGAGACAAAAACCAACGACCGAATGAGATGTTCGTAGAATCCAAACTAGCACGGCCACAGCTTTCAAGAAACTGATGTTTGAAGGACATAAAAGGTCGCTAGTAGCTATTTCCCAGTGAGTCCATATAGTCTTATATGCACCTCTAGGCTGATTTCCAACGCAAGAGACAGAACTTAGGCCATGACAATTATTTTCACAATAATTCAATTTTCTATTCCTCAATATTTAACATCTAGAAAAATTATGTCAATATAAGAAGAAATATGTACTATGCATTTTTACTACTCAAGTTGTTTTATTATTAAAATTTTACATTGTGTATATACAACATTATAAACTATTACGTGCCAATATTACGTACTGAAACCCATAAAATTATCAAATTTTTTACGAATTTAACAGTGCTCGTAATGACAATAAATTGAATAAATCATTTTAGTAGTCATAAGCTGTTTAATCTTTATTATTTTTAAATGTGATCGTTATGAAATCACTTATTCCTTTCTTTATAGTAAACAACAAAAAAGTATGTAAATTATAATGTAAGTAGATACCTTTATACATTTTTTTATATTTATTAAATATGTGTATATTACAGATTTGCATATCAGTGTTTTTACGTATACAAATAATAATTAACAAGTTATATATGGACTAAACTAAATTATATATGGACAAACTATTTAAACTTTTTAATGTAATAGATGTCACTCTATGTACTATGACTACACAATGTATATATTAGTTTCTTTTATCAGTTAATCATGAAATTTAATATTTTTGTATTGTTGTGTGTGACTTTTAAAAACCCTACGCTATGGTAAATAAAATAAGTGAAAAGGTTTCTGATGCCAATTCACTTTCATTATCTTATAGTGATGTTATCGAAAGGTAAATTAAACATTGGAATAGGTTAATGTTATGATTTGGCATATTGAAACATATATATGATTTAACCTAACAATAGTAAAAAAAGATATATAATATTAATAGTTTTGCTGTGAGTATCTACATAACATTTTATTTTTTTGTCAGTCAATTAGTATTTTATGTACACAAGTAAATAAAAACATTGATGGAACATGTAATTCTGCACGTAAATATTTATATCTATCAAATTGATTGAACATACGTTGATCAATGAAAAGCAAAGAAGAAATCAAGAAGCAGCAAAAATTAAGAGAATGTTTTAACATTTTGTTAAAGATTATTGTTCTTGGAAACATGTATCAATAGTGTATTAAATATACATAACAAATGAAATATAATTTATGTTTATATTTCTATGCATATTTGTAATTTTTATATCATTTACATGTTTCTTTTTCATTCAATTTTTCAGTATTTTTAAGTATAATTTATCTATATTATCTAAATATATATATATTTCAGAATCACAGGTTCTAAGCATAATTCATTTAAAATTCCTTCATCTATTGTAAAAGACAGAGAAAAATATTGGGATGATTTCTTTTTGAAATATTCAGAACAAGTATGAATAATTTCTATTCCTTTTTTTCAATATATACATATTTATAGCTTTTCTCTTTTTATGGTAATAATAATTACATGTTTTAGGAATTTGAGGAAACTGAATTGGATATTTTTACATTAATACCTTGTAAAGAAGAAAGTCGGAAACCAATAGTGGAAACAAAAAAAGAGCTTGTGTGTAAACCATCAAGTGTAATACAATATTGGATAAATACAGGTTATCTACCCTACAAAATACTTTATATGAACAAGGACAAATCGGACGTTGGATTATTTACTGAAAAATCTGCAAGTTCATCGCATCCTAGGTCTTCTAGTAGCTCTGTTGATACTGCTGCTTACATTTTATCAAATATGAACGTAACTAACAAAGTAGAAACAATGGCTATTATAGAAGGAGCAAAAGATAATTCAGTAATAACTTTCCAGAATGCACAAGATATTGAAATAATACAAGATAAAATGCAGAAAGCCAATAATGAAAACAATAATGAAAATGTTATATTGAAGAATAATACTAGTAGTATTACATTGGAGAATAATGATAATAGTACAAATCATACGTTTCAACGAAAGAATATAAATGTAGAAGAATATATAACAAAAACACAAAGAAATTCAGATGACGATGACGTAGATATATTGTCAGAAACAATTGATACAGATAATGAAACAACTAATAAATATAAATCTGATTATAATAAATTGTTGACAAACAAAAAGTTAATGTATACATTTGATTTGAAATTATCAGATGCCGAGGAACCTTACTCGATAGAAGAAAACTATATGTTGGGAGATAATTTTACAAAACTAGGACGAAAGAAGTTGTACACTGGTAGAGATTCACCTGTTGATCTTATTAGAACAGAAAGTAATAAAAGAAGTACAACGTCTATATCAAACTCAAGTTTACATCCTGCATTGGATTTTGGACTTAACTTATCAAAAAAATTTAAAAAATATAACAAAAGCAGAGTGTATCATTCTGCCCCATTTCACAAATTAATTAATAACAGTCGATCTAGTGTTTCGTATTATGACAAACGTAGGAGACGTACAAAGAAAAGAAATGTACAAAACTGTAAAACCTCATTGACTAATATTATAGAAGATACTGTTTCTACAAATCAAACAACTACAGATAGTTCAATGTTAAATCAATATTTGGTGAAAGATAAGACTAATAAATGTGCAAATAGTTCTTTATATAAAAAACAAGCAAACAAGCAAAAGAAATTTAATGAATCAATAAATTGTTTACAAGAAATGAATATTGAAAGATATCAAAAAACTAATACGACAAAAAACTTGGAAAATTTAAATCCATTACTTTATATAACACGATTATCAAACGATGATATTGGAAAACATAAAAAGTTAAAAAAACTAACAAATATTAACAATCTAGATACAATTCGATTACCAGAGATTAATACTGAAAGGCATAAAAGATCAAATAAAACGACGAATATGAAACACTTAGTTGTCCGTTTATCACGTTTGTCAAAACGCGACATTGAGAAATATAAAAAATCAAATAATATTAAATTAAACCTAAATCCGGTAGTTCGTTTAAAACGATTATCAGAGCTCGAAATTCAGAAGTATACAAAATCTATTAACATGACGATTTTTGAAAATTTAGATACAGTTACTTCATTAAATAGAACATTAAATAAAAATAATGTATTTTTAAAATCTACCCAATTACAAAATAATAGTGTAAATGATGTTGATCAACTTTCTTCCTCAAACATTATGAACTTACTGACTGGAGACACTACTAGCGAAAGTAGTATTTTTATTTGTAAATGTGATAATACATCATTTGATGATGACTGTTCTATAGATAATTTATGCACGTTTTCCAAAAGTAGTCTTTATTCTCATTCTACAACTGTAAAAAATCATATGTTACAAATAGAAGAAAGATTTCACAATAAAAGAAAGAGATTAAATAGTGAAGTTCGTAACAAAAAAGTAGATACGTCAAAAGCATGTGTAAAAAAAGGAGTAAAAAGGATAAATAATAAAAGATCATTAGAACTTAATACCAGTAAGAATAACCTTAAGAGAAAGTATGCTGCAAGAAATGGAAAATATACAAAAGTATATAGTATGGATAATTCTTTTAATAATAATTCAAAAACTTCAAATATAAATAAAGATGTATATCATACAAATGATATAGCATTATGTACTGATGAACCAAAAATAGTTTTTGAAAATAATAATGCAAATGTAAACAAAAATAAGAAGAGACAGTACATCACGTTTTCATCTGATGAAGATGATGGATTCGTGAAACTTGTACGTTGTTCAGAAGATATACAAAAATCAAAACTAAGAAAACAATATAAAGCACTAAATAAAAATTTTAATACAGTGGAAAAATTAGAAACTATTTTATCAAATCAATCATTTTCTGAGTCTCCAATTAAGGATACTAAATTTAAGAGAATGAATGAAAATTGTAATCAGAAGATACAAACTGAAATAAACAGAAGATACAAAATAAAATAAAAAATCAAACTAAATTATTACCTATAAACAAGAAAAGACAATTTTTATGCTTTAGAACAAAAATCTTTGATTCTGATTCTGAATCATTGACAGCATAGGGCTCATTTAATAATTTGTTTGTAGATAACGAATTTAGTTTACAGTTGGTTTCGTTTAATAAATTATTATTTAAAAACAAGAATCTCTTGAAATTTTTTACAAAGTGGAACAATTTCACACTTACAATTAGTCTATTATTTCTACCCGCGTCATTTTTCATTCAAATTATAAATATGAAGAAAAAATAGAAAGGGGAAAAAAGTTGTAGAATATTTTATAACCAATATAGCAATAATGTATGTTAATTATATATATTCATGTATCTTTTTTCTTTCGTCTCTTGTGAAAAAAATGCTGACTAGTAAGAAAACATGAAATATTTGAACAGATCTATTAACTGTTTGGGGTTAAGTGCCTTAAAATTGTCCAACATTTTTTTTGACAGTAAATGCACGGTGGGATATTTTTTCAATATTTTTAATTTCATTTAAAACAGTAGTTGCATGGTGAGATTATTTATGCCCCACTTTATAAAAAAGAATTTATTTAAATATATATATATTTTTTTCATTTTAAGAAATATTTTATGTTTAACAAATAAAATAATTTTGCAAATGTATTTCTAACAAGAAATTATAAAATTTACTTTAGCTAATTGATATTGTTCTAATGAAAATACAAAATTAAGAAATATAGAAATATACTGTTTCCAATTTTTAAATTGTTATCCAGTGAACAACAAAGTTCTGTTGTTTCTCATGATGTGATACATGTAACATATCTCCAGCATTGTATGTATTCTACATATGTTTGTGTAAATAAATTAAGATAAACTTGCTTAAACACAGTGTACATATAGTTGCAAAAGTTGAATTTAAGGATTTTTATCTTTATTTTTTATTTTTTATTTTATATGTATGTATCTATATTAATATATAGATATTATTTTTTATATCCGTATCCTTATGTCTTTATATTTTGTATGTATCTTTGTATTTATTTTCCCGTTTTATTAAATTTAACTATCGAATTGCCACGCCTAATACATGTTGCCTTGAAAGAATCAAATGAAAAGGATGAGATACGTAACCGTCAAGTGTAAATATATCCCACGTAATGTGGTTAAAACCAGCACTTTTAATATTTACAACAGGATCAATATCTAAACGACAACCACCAAAAAGTGATGGCCATATTTTTGTTTGTGATAAAATCTTTTGCAACCATCGTAGAAGATTTCCTTCATTTTCAGGTATATGTTCTATGAATATATATTGACCACCCTACAACATACAACGCAATCGTAAAGTACATCATTAATTATCTAATCTCATATTGTCACATGTATAGTTTTTATATCTTACTGACGAAAGGAAAGTTAAACAAATAAATATTATTATCATCATCGTATCAATAGTTAACACCATTTTAAATTTTAAATTTTACCGCGAAATATACTTGCAAGTATAGATTGATAATCGTTAATAATTGACAATGAAGACATAGAAATATCAGATTGAAAGAATAGATTAGTTATTTTACCGGTGCCAGCACTCTATGGATCTCTCGAAGCGTCGACTGCAACGATATTACTGAACATAATGTTCTTGTTGTTACAACCGCATCTACATGTCCAGCAGGTACCTCTCTCAGGCAGCTACCATCGCCAACTATTAAACGTTCAATGATGATATGTGAGAATTGCCAAGAGCGATTTCCTTTTATTAGATACTCAGGTAATCTCAGATTTCGGTCAACACCAATCAAACGTGTATTGTCTGGATAAAATTGTATATTTTCACCTGCAAGGTTGATGCATATTTTTTTAATCGTATGCTTTAGTACAGATACATACTTGTATAGAAAGGAAAGGTTACCACGAGCTGATTTTATTATATATATTTTTTTTTAATGTTACATATTACAAAAGACAAAATATTTATTTCAGATACGTTACATCCGCAACACTATTAATAATGTACACACATACGTGGAATGCACACCCGTTTTAATACCAATCTCAAGGAGACGTATGCAGCCCATAGATCGTAATACTTTGTCACCTGAAACAACGTGTTGCAACGATTTGAATAAAAGTTTCTTGTAAGGTATCATGAGTTCGGCGCACTCCACTTCGAATCCGGTCAAGTAAGCTTTGTAAATGCACTTCTTCAAGTCTGACCATTTTCGTGACATTAAAATCACGGCGATGATAGAAACAAACAGTAACAATCCATAACTTGTAATCACATCGCGTATCCATAAATCGTTGTTGCTCATTTTTTGTTCTTTACGAAATACACCAGTAAAGATCTTCAATCTTCCTTACTGTAGAGTCTCGACGATCGAACGAACAATTGAGTGATAAGATCGAATATCAACACTTTTTTGACAGATTTGTTTTTCTCACACTCGTTATAAACTTCTACCATTGATTTCGAATGTATTATATTTTAGAAGGCATGCTCGTGTCTCATACACAAGTAGGTACTACGATCTAGCGTAGCTGGTGTTCGTTAAAACGAAGTAAACATCGTTTGCTAATCACACATACGATAAGATAAGCGTTGCAACTATATTTTCTGAATGAGTAATATGTCGCATACTTAAGAGGAATATGATTAAATAATTATTAGATCATCCTGTACTAATGGATGTTGTCATTTTCGATTTTATTTAACAAACAATTATTATATCCGCCATATGGCTTGCCATAAAAGATCCAAGAGAAGAAGAAAGAAAGGAAAGGTGGAAGAGGAAGAACGGGAGTATGTGCGTATGTGTGTGTGTGTGTGTGTGTATGTGTGTCGAAAATTTTACGGAAGAGAACACGACTCGGTTGGTAGAACGGTAGAGGAAGAGGGGAAACAATGGTCTCACGTTTTCGAAATGCGAGAAAGAGCGTACAAGTTAACAAAGGGGAAACAGCGAGCGCAGCGGGCAAAAAGAAAAACGCTCGAAACGAACATATCGACGTTAGGGGAGCGTGATTCTTTGTCACTCGAGTTTTAAGAGTGACCACAAACAAAACGGGTTCGATCAATTTAGTCCCTCGAGCGAGTGCGTGCATTCGTTTGCCTCTTGCTCGTGCTCTTACGTGAACGTATACGCTCCATACATTTATCTTCTCGTTTCACATGCACGAAATTCGAAATTTGTTCGATTCAGGAGCATTTCGCCAGCTCTAGAGAGGCGTTTTGTTGTTGGCATTGGGGCGGAGAGGAGGCCGACCGTTTTCGTAATGGCTCGTTGATTCGAAAGAATCGTCGAGAAAAAAATCATACACACGTCTCTCTTTCTTCGTCATTTGCCGTTTTGATTTTCTCCAACTAAGTGCTCGTCGCGATTCTGTTCTGTTTCTAAATATTCCACTCGTAAAAAGAGTCGAGCGACACCCATCGTACGAAAATACACTCGAATTTCAAGGCAATTTTCAATCATATTGTGCCTTCAAAGATCTTCAAAAAATACACAATAATAGATACTAGTGGAGCTTTTAAAAATAATAGGTACTGTATCCATAAGAAATAATAAGGTCGTAGGTATATAGATATTTATCCGCTTGTAATTTGAGAATTAAAATAGAAAATGAATATTTCTATTAAAAAGATGATCATTATGTTTGTCTTCTTACGATAAATTCGTACTATTAGGTATTTTTTTTTTTTTTTAGATCAAATTACGTTAACTGCTAACGCAGTTACATCATCGATAGAAATAAAAAGTAGGTAGTTTTAAAAATATATAATTTAAATTTCTTTTTATTTTACTTTTACTTGACGGAATTAATTTGTTGTGTATTCGATTCGAAAGTTTTGGCATTTCTGTCTCGCCGTTCTTTTCATCCCGCTTTCCGTCAAGAACGCCCGAAGGCTCGTCAGCAAATTTAAGTTGGACACGTACAAGCACGTGAACAGTTCTTCGAGTACTTGGACGGCTTATTGGTGAGCACGAAGCGAGCGGCCTACCTATCTGTTTGATCTTTCGAGAGTGAAAAATATTTAAATGCTGCCGTTGCTATTTTATATTTTACGCACTTGTGCGCGTCACCTGCGCCTCTTGTGACCTTTCTTTCGCAAATAAGCCGAATGTATGATGAACTGCTGTTCGTTCGTAATTTTTATTTAAAATATAATACTAAAGAAGGAGACGTGATTACGAATTGATACGAGAGAAGATCGAATAGTTCTGTTATTTAGATCTTGTGATTATAATCTTATATCGCGAAAATTTGACAAATATTATACAGATACTAAATAAGCGTAAAAGTGCCTCGAGTGCCTATTTCTTCTTCTTCTGTAACAGAAACTTATAACAAAACAAACTCTTTACTTCTTCTAACAAAAACTCTGTATAATATATAATATATTCAACGCAGAAGGAATTCAACTTCAGCGAAACACGACGCGGCGTCGCGCCGTGCCGTGAGGCATACAAGACGTACTTGAGAAGAAGCTCTTTTTTTCAAGTGTCGCTACGGCAGCGAAGTCGACGGCATTGTCTCCATTGTTGGCGAATCGTAATCAATATTTTCACAATATGGTGCCATTGTGCTTAGCGAGGTGCAAGGGTTCTTTCTATCCTCTGTGGAGCTTTTATTTCTCAGTATCATCACAGATCATTGTTTAACAAGTACAGCAAAGTAACGTAAAATATAGAGTAGGGCTGAAACGAAGCACGTTAGCGAAAGAGTTGGTAAAGGCGAAATTTTTCTAACAATCACAGATAAATAGATTGGCACGTTCGTTCGATTTTACGTGACTCTTTTGGTAATGCAGGTTTAAAAATGCGGAATCTATGGGGCGCCTATCGACGAGCAATCCGTCGTGCGTTGCCCGCTTGCTCCCACATGGGATCTCGACCTGGCGTCGTTTCGAATTGAAAAATTCGAAATTCGATCTTCGAATCGAGATTGTACCGATACATACGAGATATCTATGTATTCGTGTTAAAGTTTGAATATATCAATTGTAAAATATAAAACGTCTAAGTACCTGTTCTATAAAATCACGATAAACTTAACTGAAATTAACTTTCTTTACAGGTTAGCAAATTAAGCTTTCACTGCCTACATAAATATATATAAATTATTATGTTACAGAATAATTGCGTTATTGCGGCATTAGCTAAATTCTAAAAAAAGATACGCCTAATTTTACAGCGAAGGAAAACCTTTTTGGTTCAAGGTAGTTAAGTATCTTCAAACATCGGAATTGTATTTCATGCAACGAGAGAGTCACGACGTTGTTGCGACGTGAGGTTAAGCAACTACCTGGTGCTCGTAAAATAACAAATACAATGACTAATTGTAAGATAGTAGGCAATACGTTTAGCATCAAACAAATCATAAATAAATCATAAATAATCATAATGCATGGAGGAGAATGCCGCAAAAGTGACGAACTCTGCTCTTGATTCGTAACAAGTGCGTATTTCCGAGGTTACGGTAACGGCAACACACTGTCACGAGGACATCATGGCGTCCCTCTCTTTCTTCTTCCTCTCGATCATAGGATTTTGCCTCATTTCAAGTATTCTCGCGTTTCGTTATTTTCATAACATTTTCTATCAAAAAATAGTGATTCGTACATTACGTATCTATCGGATGCAAATATTTTCACAAGTGCCTATTTCTGTATTTACATGAGAAATAAAAAATTGTTCGTTGGCAATCGATTGTACGTTATAGCAAGCGTGTGTTACAGCTATAATAGTCCAAACAGACTATTCTTTTGCACAATATGAAAGTACGAGTACATATACATAATTTACATCGTTTGTAATGCAGACAGTTATAGGTGCAGGCACGCTTCATTTACAACGCCTAAACGTTCCATTTGATACACCCACCACCGGTTGTATCTGTTTTACGTAACAAACGATAAGGGAAAGAAACGGGAACAGAAGCGTTCTGTTTCCCAACAGAAGGAAAGATTTGGAAAGGAAATATTTATGGAGAGAAGGCAGAGGAGGGAGGGCGGTGTTGGTTGGAAGTTGGATGTCGTGGTAAGTATTATATATACATACGTGTGTATGGAAGCGAGAGTACGAGATTCTCGAACAGGGATCTTTTCCCCGAAAGATCGGTGCCGGCAAAGGAGAGCGACAGAAGTTGGAGTGGAGACCGAGGGCTCGTCGGTTCTCTCTGTAGTTGGATCGTGGGCGGAGCGTCGCGGTGCGCGGCGTCGTGTGTGAAGCAGAAATTGTCAATGGAAGGTATTGTTGGGACGCCGGTGCGTGGCGGGAAATAATAAATGGCCGAACTGCCATGCTTTCGCCCTGTAAAAACCTACGATATCGGGCAACACCCTCTTTTTTTTCTCTCTCTTTCTCCCCTTCGGCACTGTTAATGCGCAAATTCTTTGCACCAACGCGATCCGAGCCTTCCTTCTTCCTCGTCGACCAACCTACCGACACCTCGTCTTCATCAAAATGGAATCTATTCAACGATTTTCCATCAAGTTCAACCCTTGATGCGTCTATCACGTTTCCGGGTTTACCGACACACGACACCTATCGTTCTTTTCTTTCCCTTCTCTTTTTCCCGAAACTCGTTATCTCCTGTTCTTTCACTCTTCTACTTGTTGTCCACCTTGTTTTCGAATTAGATAACTTTCGTATTCAAAGGTAGACGGACATTCTTTGTTTCAATTCGTTTCACGTGTTGATAGACTGCAACAGTTGTTGAGACTTTTCTTGGTATTCGTACGTAGTACGGAGGTTAGCATTTCCAAGGAGTTAGATGATGAGACATTAGTGTTTTACGACAGAGCATTATTCGCGTCGTCACGGGCGTCACTCAAAATCTGTTTCTATCTGCAGCTTGAACGCGCGATGTTCCACTCCGGCAGGAGAACCATGCGACTTTAGGGGGAAAAGATGCGTCTTTGTCGTTTACTCGAGATGACTATTGATCCAGACTGGCATTGTTCCCATTCCCGAACGTCCGAAAGGGATCGGCAGGAAACTGCATTGCTTCCACGCGGCGAGTCTTCCTTTTTCACTCCGTGTCTCCGCAGATCTGGCATGTTTAACCGTGACGCAATGAACATCAGCAATTTACAACCGTACTTCTCGACCGCCCGCCGCTCTCTTCCAACTTTTCCCGACAACGTTTGCTTTTCAAACTTGCAACTTGTTGGTCTTCGATGTATTTCTTCTCCCGTCGTTGGACCTTATTATTAATAGGTGTACAGGTAACTTTGCTTATACGTGAACTGTGTGAGATTCTACAAAATAAAAATGGTTGCTGAGATCATTCAGACTTTACGTAAGCACCAGATGCAAGCAAATTCGTGTAATTACAAGTAAAAAATGGACAGTCCTGTAGTTAATAAATCAAATTCAAAAGAAGTATTTTTTTTTTTTGTTTTGTTCCATTCTCGGCGGCGTGTCCTTTCATCGTTGCCGCGGACTTTTTCGCCGAAATCAGCAACAGCAACAACAGCAACCACCGCCATCGGTGTCGCTAGTTTTGTTAGAAGCATCTGGATCTAACATAAAGACCCACCACCGCAAACAAAAGGTCTCACAAATCGACAGCCCCGCCCTCAAGAAGAAAGAAGTCAGGGGCCGACGCCGACAATACTCTGGCATGTTTTTCAATATTTAGTCATCATGACTTTTCGTCGGCCCTTTCGGCCGAAATCTCCGAGTCGAATTGGAAACTAGATAATTCAATTAGAGAGCAGCTGCCGCTGCAGCGCTATACGCGCAGGTAGAACCCACCTCGGGATTATAGGGAGACCGTGGAGACGCGACGAGATGAAAAGAGGACACCGGAGGCACCCTTCGCTTCGCGCTCTCGTCCAAACCCATGATATCTTTATTTGCGCTTTGCCGCTCTCTTCGTGCGTTTGCCTATCTCTCTTTCCTTATCGAAAGAAAAAACTACCAACCTGTAATTAGGAGTCTCTTCCGTCTTCCACGCAGATCCTTCTACAACGTTTCGACGAACGAATTCACTTTAGACTTTGTCGCGAAATTTTATAAACTCTGAAAGTTGTCAATTATACGCAATACGGAGAATACGAAACGAAAGGTTTTTCAGATGTAAATTGTTATTAGATTAGATATGAAACACGTAGAAGAGCTATTTTAGCGTCTACGTACTACGTCTGGTTGGATAAACGAGAGAAAGAAGTAAAATTGTTTATTTGTTATTAAAGATTTTGTAGGTACCATTCAGAGTGTACTTTAAATCTACGAAGAAGCTGAATTTATTGTAAAATTCAACGTCAGGATCACAGTTTCTTGCAAAATCTTTGTCGCTAGACGTAAAAGGTAAAAGGTAAGATAGATCGATCTGTAAGAACTGAGGAGACCTTGTAAGAAAGCGATTATGCACGCAATAAATAGATTATCGGTGATGGTGACTCCTGCGGTGGGTGACGAATTTTTTTGAATACTCGTCGAAAATTCGTCTAAAAGACGCATAGCTCAGAGGGTAGGATCCAACCATGTTCTGAAAAAAAAAAAAAAAAAAATGCGAGAGAAATGTGTCCGAGGAAAAGTCTACAGAAGGTTCTTTCCGAGACAGTCACGGTGAATTTTTAAAATTAGTCGCATTTGGTACTTTTTCTTCAAAGACATCATTTCGTCTAAGGGCCAGTTATATAGATAATGAAACAAACGTTTGCTTTTGATGAGCGAATTGTTGCAAACAGGTACCTACTTGTACATGACAGATGTACCAACTACCCCAACTATTAGATAAAATTTTTAGTTCTTTGCCAATGACAATTACAAAGGAGATTGACTTTTATTTAATTCTTACGAAAAGAATTTACTCTTTAATTATGTAGATTGTACATATGTATCTGTAGATATCCAGATCAAAAATCATATTCTTGTCATTTACATTGTTTCTCTGCAATTCTCTGCAATTACGCACATGTACGTTTCTTTCATCAAAGTTACACAATTACAGAAAAGCATCGTACGCGTTTGAAAACACGACACGATTTGGTCGGAAATTAATTTACAATGCACGCATCGGAATAGAATGGACAAGAAGAAAGGGAGAAAGTGTCGATAGCTGCGTGGTTCGATGAAAAGAAATTTTTTCAAGGAGAAATAATTTGGATTTATCGAAACGATAGCAGGATGCGCTCGGCAAAAGAGGAGAGCTGCCAGGTGTGAACCCCGACCAGCCCCGACCTAATGGAGCTACAAATCAATGGCACGATGGGCCATCATTACTTTTGCTAATACAACGTGTTTACCACACAGAAACCGAACGGCAAAGCTTTCCCGCCACCACGAAGGGCAGACACTGATCCACCTCTCATCCCTTACGCTCAATCGCTTGTATTGTGCCGCATCGTGTACCGCGTGTGTGCAGAACAAAAATCATTTGGCGCTTTCTATTTGCTCTCTCATGCTAATCGAACGAGGCCGAAGCTGACCCCTGTTTTTCAAAACGTATCCATCTACTTGTGCAGCCAATATTCATCCATGGATATCCATAAATACGTATATCCAAGTACCTACATCATTCGTCCACATATCTACGTATGTAGATAAATTCATATCTAAGTATGCGAGATAGAAATTCGTTCGACAAGTTTAGTTACGAGGGTGGTTGCTGTCATGACTTTTTTTCATAAATCTATAAACTTATAATCGGTCATTCGTAAAATACACGAACATTTTACCGTTACTGCGCGTACGTGTAAAGCAAGTGTGCATTTTATTTAATCTAAGTGGCATCGGAAAACGATAAATTAATAGATGCGATGACAAGTTTTTTCATCCCGACTTTGCGAGTATACAATTTGACAATAACCCGGGGGCCACTGTATTACTCTCTGTTGATAGATGTATACGATAGAGGTACACGCGGGATCTTTTCTTCTATTCCCGCAATGCGTCCCGTAGAGCTTACAACTTACAACGTGACTTGTAACGTTTATTGCTGTTAGATATGTTGGACGTGCTCGCGGTTACGGCTCTATTATTGTCCACACCATGGAAAGGAGAAACTGGTCTTTCAGTCGCCGCATCCCGTGCCACAAAGCGTTACATATGTAGGGTCTATGTACTTTATACTTTATTCTCGTTACTCTCCTCTTTCATCTTTCACGGCAGCCAAGAATCCGAGCACCCACCGTGTGATTAATGAGACGTTTACGGATCGTTAAAACCGCCCAGCGGTGATTTACACTTTCGTTTCGACCTGATTGTAACACTAATTTTTATCTTCTTTTGCCAGTGATATTAACGCCAAGATCAAAGATGATTTTATCAACTCGATTAATTCGTTGTAAATTCGTTTAATTTAAAGCTTAATTTTGGCTTGTAACGTTGGCTTTTTAAAGTTGAATCATTTGAAATTATACGACACGTAGATACCTACATGCCTAATTGAAAAGTTTACAGTAAGTGAAAGTTTCACAAACCACAGAAATTGAACAGGCTACAATTCGATAGGCCGCCTAGACTTTTGTAGATGCGTCATTCATGGGTTGGGTGAACTTGGATCTTTGAACAAGCAACAAACAAGCAAACAAAGAGAAGCAGCTCGATTGTTATGTCACAGTAACGGTACAATGCGGATGACAATTATATCCAACAATAAGGCTATCCTACACTACCGCTTTATAAATTAGTCGCTCAGGATCCTATGACGAATCCTGGGGGACGCGTTCGCACGTCATTCCTAGTTACCAGGACAATAGCATCAAAATGCTGTCATATGAAACCTCGTTGATCTCTGATCGGCTTTGCCAACAGTTTTACCACTACCATTTCGTCCTTGTAACCGTTTTTTTTCTTTTTTTCGTTTTTTTTTTTTTCGTAGAAATTATTCTCCCACCATCATCTACATTCAACGTCGAATGCTATCATTGTAAAATCAGCGTGTTAAATGGAACATTGTATACCTATTTATTGGTGAATACGTCGGTGATACATCGGATATTTGGCATTTGGTGGTCGTTCGACAATGATCTTCACCTTGGAGAGCGAAAACCTACGTAATCCTGGCTCGGGATAATCTGACTTCAATGGAGCGACGCGATACGAATCCGAAAGTATGAATGCACTACTTTAGCTTGTTCTTGGGCACTTGGAGAAGCACTCTCCCGTGTATCTCTTCCGACGGTACCTAATTTATAGGTATGCCTCAGTTTAGGATTACGAGGATAGAAATGCACTTGGATTACGAGTTTTGTAGCGAGAAATTTCCTTTTATTAACAGGAAAATAAGATTACCGAAGTAGTTCGAGACTTTTGCACGATATTCACTAGATATTCACAGTTTATCGAGATAAACAGGGTTTTTAAGGCAAGTTAAGTAGCTGCATCATTCACAAAAGCGAATCTTTCAAAGTGTCACATTGGCCGGTTTCGCGCGAAAAAGCGAAAGCGCAAATCTCTCCCTGTTGGAAGATTCGACGCCAGTCGAGAGGCTAGGTATACACGACACGTATTTGAATCTTTTTCCTTCTGATAGATGTCTCGTCAGATAGGAGTTATACTTTGGTTGCTCGTAACTCGATACCTAGATTACCAGAGGGTAGCAAAGGAAGCGTAGGAAAAAAAATGCAGGCCTGAAGCAGAGAGAGCAGGGGCACGACCGTTGTATTTGCTCAATTTACAGTTGCGTAATTTCATAATGAAGGCCCAACGTCTCCGCTTCCCTTTTTCTCCCTCGTACGATCGATTTTTCTATGCCTAGAAAATGTTACAATAGGCAACTTGGCCTTTTGAGAATCTGTGAGCGGACAACAAGCCGTCACAAAGCGCAACTCTCGTTTCCATGCAAGTACACAAAGTGTCGTGTTTCTCGGTTGTTTTTATCTGAGAGCAACACAAAACAAATCAATAAGCGTACTTTCCCCGAAATAACCACCATTTTCACAGTAATGGAATATTTTTACAAAGGGGATTATTCCTATTGTTCCACCGCCTATAAAACTTTGACTGTCTGTAGCGCGAAATACAAATACAAGTAAGTTATGTCAAATCGAAATCTCTTGTTACGACGCGTCGCTGTAAAATCAAACGAAATTACAGCTGTTTTCTCACATCTCGATCTACTCACTTTATTTATTCTCGTTTTCAGTGACAGGAAATTATAATCGACTGTAATTTTTTTTTTTTTCTCGTAAACAAAAGAATGACAGTTTCAGTTACACGTGAATTAACTATGAATTATGACAGTCAAGGGCTTGTTTTCGTTACCTAACGAAACCTTGTGTTTGCCTAGATTAGCTTGGGTCTGTTTAATACCGTGCTTTGTACCCGAGCCTAAAATAACATTTGCAGTTTGTTCAATCTTTTTTCTAAGCTTCTCCAAAGTTTCTCGGACGATTGCGTTCGAACGTTTCCATTCTCGAGACAAACTTGCAAACAAAGTTTGAAGTCGACGCGATGATTTCAGTGCGTCGATTGGAAAATGGGAAACTGTGTGCAGAGAGGAAGAGGGTTATCATAATGTAAATAATAGTATAACATATAGTATGTAAATAATAGTATACAAAGTACATAAATATACGATATATAATATAAATATAATACATAATGCAAATAAAGTATAACGTAAAGAACGTCTGGTGACTCGTGACCAACCGAGTGGAATAAAATTTGCTCGTTAAAGCGTTCGTTTTCGAGAAAATCAAGTTCTGAAAATTTATCAACTATGAATTTCTAAGCTAATTCGACAGAAGGATATTCTACGAGTAAAAACAAGTAAAAGGTGTGGAATAAAATTTCGTCTGTTTTTAAAAGAGATAAACCTTGAGTGTGTTTCGTTAAAAATTATCTTAAACACATTAGATGATAATATACAAAGTTATAAATTTCTATGATTTACGAAACAGCAAAGTGCGACGTGAATAGGCATATTATGTTAAGTACAAATAATATAACTAGTATAAAATAATTATGCTAAAACGTGTTCATAGGATCGCGAAGAAGATGTACGTACAAAGCTCGTTAGAATTTTTGCGCGAGTAATATTTAGAAAAGAGTTCCGCGCGATATTTCAACACGAAAAACCGTGTAACGTGGAAACGTTAATAATCAGGCGATCAGTTCGTCGAAAGAGTAGGGACATTACAGCGCGTCTCGAGACATGCATAATGGCGGGTCACCGTAACTAAAAGGGCTAATCATGACAAATGCAGCCGTTACTGCCTCTTCAGGGGTCTGCAGAGACTTGAAAAGCATCTCGTAGGTTGCTGTACGAACATCCTCGTTCTCAGGATAGGTCACCTTCAAAAATTCTCGCCAGTGTTCCGTCATTCCGTCACTTTTATCTCTCCGTGCTTCTTTCGCTCGAGCAACGCCGTGAACGTCCAGCCGTGAACGAGTGAAGCTTTTGCCCAAGACTCGTCCCATTGTTTCCTGAAAAATCTTTCACCGTCTTCGTTTCTCGGTATTTCGTGACCAGAGTGCAACAGATGACGACGGCGAACATGCTGCGAGTTTTATTTGTTCAAGTGCCCTCCCAACTTCTACCCGAGCATCTGCGAAGACGGAACGCTGTTCTTTGCAAGTTTACAAAACATCGCATTAATCGATGACATGGCAACTCGCGGACAGGGTGATTTGCCTTTTACACCTACGTACCCACGCTTTCTTCTTCTTCTTCTTCTTCTTTTTTTTTTTTTTTTTTTTTTTTTTTTTTTTTTTTTTTGTAGATATTACTTTTTAACATCACGTTACGAGTTTGACACAGTTTGACGGTAACAAGTAGCTTCTCTCGTACGAATAATTGTCAATTAATTGAAAATCGAGGACAAATCAGTTCCTCGGATAATAGATTAGTGATTGACAATTGGATTGGTAACCAAAACCAAGAGAATCGAACGAAACGGCTAGCAAGAGCGTGTCCGGAGCGAGGATAAATCGAACGACGAGAAAATATTTCTTATTGATCACGTTTTGACAGATGTAGCGAGCGTGTTTGAGCAAAAAAGCAATTTATTAATTAGCGAGCCTGCCTGTCCGCTGTCAGAATACACTTCTTAACGACTCGATAATTATACGTTTAATGCGATCGAGCCGCTACAGCTGCTTCGTGCCACGGCCTGACAAGCTCGTTTGAAAAAGCCTTTCGTCGCGTCGCGGTCCGACAGCTACATCCTCCTTTTTCTCACTACCACTATCGTTCGCCCCTTTGCCGGTTATTTCTACTTTACTTTTAATTTGTCGAAATTCAGCTGCGTTCCTCCTCCTCACGAGCGACGACAACTTTCTCATTTTCTGTAAATTTTGGCCGAAATTTCCGACATATATATATATATATATATATCATTTGATGAAAAGGTTGCATCGAAACTGAGAAAATTCGATTGGTATAAGAAGCCGTGGCCTCTTCATCCCTCGAGGGCTTCGGTCCCGTTGTGTAATTCTATCACCCTGCATATCTGCACATTTGTATCGAGCTGCAGGGTTTCAGGTCACGGCTTCTTTTGTTGCTCGATGATGTTGTTTCGTTTCGTTTCGTTTCGTTTCGTTTCGTTTCGTTATTGGCCGCAAGGTTGCACGGCCGTGCGTACGTACACGGACGCTTCGCCGTATCGCGATTAATGCCGGAGGGTAGTTTTCTGACGGCATATGGTCGAGTATCGTGTTACAAGACGTTTGTCATCATCAGTGTGGCCATTGTTCTTCAAAATCCAAGGGCGCTACCGAACTAACAGTGAATTCTTGAAAAAAAATGTCTGCCCAGTAGTTTCTTTCCTCGGATAACTTCTTGAATCCCTTCGCGGCTCTTCTAAGCGTTGTTCTAAGACTTCTTAGAGAATCTAGGCTTATCTAAAAGACTCGGGACATTGGTTTCAATTTTTTCAAACCGATACAGGAATCTGTAAAGGTAGATTGGTTCCAGTCTCGCGTGATTAAACAAGGGACGAAATCGCTTAACTAAACGAAAAATATTCCTTTACGTTTGAACGCACAACTTTTAAAACGCCTTGAATCACAAAAAAATCCTACTTCCTTGTTTCTTTTCCACGGTGATGGCACGTTTCATACGATCGATTCGCAAGTTTCCTTTTTCGTCTTTCAACTTCAAATTGTTTCATCGTTACATCAACCGTCAACTATATCCATATTATCTATCGAAAATCAAAATCGACCGACGAAATCGTGTTTCACTCCTGTTTCTGGCGCTTTGCGTCAGATGTAATTGGAAAAAAAAGAACATTTTTCCGTCGCGTTGCTTTAGCTACCAGCTACTATTAACGCGTTGCTGTCGCCTCCAACTTTTGTAATTTGAATGAAAAAAATTTCAGCGCAAATCATTTCGGTTGGAAACTTTCCGTAAATCAATCAGCGCGAGGCTGAAGGGCTCTTCGACTACCCCGCGGGATACATACACGTGTAACGTTATCCGCGGTTATTCCGGAATCAAATGTCGATCATTACGGTGTAATCAAACGGCTGACTGATTCGACCATTGGGATTTTTCTTTTCTCGAAAAAATTGGATTTCCCGCTCTATAGAACGTAATTCAGGTGTACGGGGTCACCCGATATACCCTAGGTCACCCGTTGTATACGTAGGTATACCGATTTTCGAAGGAAATTATAGAATTTTTTTTCACCCCTGGCGCACCCAAACTGCGTTTAAGTTCAATTTCGTAACCCATTGATGTCGAAGACCGTACGTACCGTTTGCTCGGCGATAAATCTTCGTGGAGAAGGGTAGATTTTCATCTACCTGACTCTATTCGCCGCGGATTTCACAGAGTCTGTCGAACAATATCATTTTCGTTGAGCGTTTCAATTAAATTTCCATTGAAAATGCCGGTAAATTTCCAAATTGAACAACGAACAGTTGTTTCCGTTCCGTGGCGATACACGTGAAAAGTTCAATTCTTCCTTGAATCTTAAAAATTCCTTCGGAGCTGACTGAAGATGGTCGATCGATGCGACCCATGGGACTTTTAAGTTCGGATTATACCGATTTTGAACATCGAGGAGGAAGAGACCGACTGGCGTGCACGAACGGTCACTGCTCGACGTTTCAGGAAGATCGAGAACAACCATTGCCTCGATCCAACTGTAGAGGCGAGCGCGTGGCTCGCCAAGAGCGATACATCACTCTCGATCATTGCCAGGCTCAGATCTTTTCGGGCGTTCGCGCACTTTTTGCGGTGGAATTTCGCTACAATTGAAAAGCGTACGGTTTCGGAAGGTGGGACTTTTCCGCCCTCAATTACTTATCCTGCGAGGAAACCCGTCCTCACACCCCAGGAGGGAAAAGTCTCTCGAGATTCTCTCCGTTTACGTACGTTCTAGTCCATCTTCTTTTTCGTGACACGTACCTGCGTTCGACGAGGCTTTTGTTAGCTAAATTATTTTCACCAATATGCAGAGAAGAGTCGCAGGGATATTTTAACACTAAAATTATCGACGATCAAAGCATAAAGAATGTATCGAAGAAATTAGAGCGCAAAATGAACAGCAAAGTTTATAATAACTTTTATTCGCGTATTTTATAAAAATTATCCGAATCGCTAAAAATATAACGTTGCGAATCGGCAGAATTGTATTCTTAATAATAAAATATTCTACGTGCAAATCGTTGTAATATAAATGAAATGAATAGAATTAGTGATTAAAATAAATAGATTTGTACGATTATGTTTCTGTCGAGACAAAAATTAATATTAATTTTGACAATTTTTTAACTTTTTTCACTTGTACAAAACGTAGGTCTGTGTAAACGTAGCGTATTATATCTTTGATGTTAGAAAAGAACAATGCTGGAATATGTTGCTAAAAACGATAATGTTAATTTGTTTTTCCATCAATAATGCAGATAAGTAAAGGTAAGAACTACCCTTGCTTGGTATTGTACGAGTCTCTCTGAAATAAATAAAAATAGTAAAGGTAAGAACTACCCTTGCTTGGTATTGTACGAGTCTCTCTTAAATAAATAAAAAGAGCGCGACTGTCTACCAATTGTTGAAAAAAAGAAAGAGAAAGAAAAATGTAACAACTGATATATATTAAAATACCTGTAGACTACGGACAACTTTTAAGGCCAAAAGTATTATTTTAGCGATTACATCGTCCTTAGATCTTAGACGTCTTTTCTGAATAAAATGGCTGCAATTGGTGTCAACCGTGTCGCAAGGAGAGATGCGTCAGATCCATCAATCAAGCGTGGCATCATTGTAGTGGACAATACCATCGAGGTTGTTTTGGCATTGCACCGTAGGCGGGTTCCAAAAGTGAATGGACACCCGCGAATTGGAGGTGTAACCGCACGATGTCTCACGGGATAACCCATTATGTTTAGTAAGAGTGTACGGCCTCTCGTACACTTTTCTCTTCACTCTGATAAGACGTCCGTGAAATTTGATGGATCAGTTTTTTCATTGCCTCCGGCTACAAAGGAGTTCAGGCTAAGACATTTGTACGTACGTTCAAAGGCCAGCCACGGGATTCTCCAGTTGGGATTCCTTTTTTGAAATTGAAATCTATCAACCAACGTATAAATTACGCGTGAGGAACTCGAGGAGAGAATGACGAATCGTTGTTGTGGGTATAGATAAACGGTGCCTCGAGAATCATTAGGACGAGAAGGGACAATGGGAAGGAGATGAATACGATCGGAATGAATCGAGCTGCAGCGATTAAGCTACAGTTTGGTAGCCGTCGAACGTTTGACAGGTAGTTATTGCACGACAAACGAATCCTCGCTCCTTTTGGAGAAGCGTCCGACGTCGAGTCGATTCATCGAAAGCGAAACTTTCGTTACGATTGTGGTCATTAAAAAAAAAAAAAAAAAAGAAAGAAAGATTTAAAAGTAATCGGTCAAGTTCATTTTACACAACTTTGCAAGTTGCCAGATTTTTCCTGGCTGAAATGTTCACTGTGGCCAAGTGGAAATTTAAAAAAAGAAAATGTTAGAAGTGTCTTCCAGATACAGAGACGACGAGCGAAAGATGACGGCGACTACCGACTTGCTACAGCGTCAAGCTGCGAGACGAGATTCGACGAAACTTTCATTTATGTTTGACAAGGACTGAGATATTATCCATGGGTATAATCCCGCAGGATGACAATATTTTTAATTCCTGGCAGGATGTAACAGGATCAGCGAGAGCCAAGGTAATGTTATACCGAACTTACCGCTAATCTACTTTAGGTCTCTCGACGACTCGGAGAACGGGACAGGGTTAACTTTTAATCTCCTTAAGTTTTTAGGCCCGAGAAGACGAACCATTTTGTCTTCTCCTCGAATTCGCGGGTAATACGTAATCCTCTTAGAAACGTCAGGTATCAAGGTGTACCTACAGCGGCATGCTTCCCGAATTCTTATCCACCGTACCGGAAAGGAATATTTTATTCCGCAGAAAATCCGTTTCGACTCGCCTGGCGAGACCAAAAGCTTTTTCAAATTATTGCCTTCCACAAAATTACTTCCTTCCTTCACAGTAACGGTTCTTTTCTTTTCCCCCCCCCCCTTTTTTTTTTAAATCATCAACGTGTAAAGAAGAAAATATGTAACGAGTATAACGATAAGAATTTGAAACGAAGATGTTGATAACTTTGATAAAGAAAACGGGTGAGGAATGATCGATTTCTTATCGATACAAGCCATTACAAGTTCAAGTAATAAACTACTCGTACAAGTTATTACGTTCACTTTGCAAACTTGTACTGTTGCATTAACTACATTCAGCGACAATGTTACAGTTTGGATAATTTTTATATTGTCGTTCACATCTTTATTCGTACATTTATATAAGCCTCTGATAAGCGAGCAGCAACTTTGAAATGACACAAGACTACGTTGCCGGTATTCAGTCAACAAGTGTAAAATGACATAGAACTACGTCACCGACACTCGGTTGAAAAATTTGAAACGACGTTATCGGCGATGTCAAGAAAAGCAATCGTTTCTCGCGACTTACGACGCTTAACAATGATGTCGATATACACACCTGCAAATCGTAATCATTCGAGGATATCACGTACGTGTAATTTGTACAGACGATGTGCAAGTTTAATCGAAAATTACAAGATTATTTGTTTTCTTCTAACGGAGCCGAGCGTGCGTGAAACTCGTCTTACCGGTCGGTTTCGTATCAGATCGGCTGAAATATGAGAGCCTTTAGTCGGCGACGTAACAAGCGTCCGCGACAAATATGTGGATTCGAGCAATCGCGGTACGTTATAAATAGTTACAAACAAAAATCGACGATCGAGTCGAATCGACGGAGAATAAGGCGCGGGGAAGAAGAATGGGGTTGACGTAGCAGCAGCAGGAAGACGGTGCCGCCGAGACCATCGCACCGACGTATATACGGGATAATCGATCGTCATTAGCGCCCTCACCGACCGGTCCGTGCAAGTGTACGTGCCTGTGAAGGCTAGAGGACCGTGCCCCCGCTTTCCCCGGGACGAAAAGAACTCCGCTCGTGGCTTTTCCGTGTCGAGGAAACATTAATACCTGCGTATAAAACGCACCCAGACCTTGTTCGACCACCCGCGCGCGGCTGCCTGACAAACACGGAAATTAATGGCGTGCACTTGTCAAGCTTGACAACTCACGCTTGCTACAAAATGATTCCTCGGTGGAGCTCTTCCTGTCACTCTTCCACCGATACATCTCAATATCTCAAGCGACGAGTTGGGTGAGTCAAATACCTATCTGGTATTTATTAATTTATTAATGTTTGTTGCTTTTAATCGGGAATCGAACACGGCGACATTCCGTTCCAAGTGGAAACTCGACTCGACTCGACTCGAACGAGTCGAGTGTACGCAGGCAACGAAAAAAAAGAAAAAAGGAAACGGAGAACGGAGAACGGATACGCGTGTCAGGATAATTGAGGCTAGACTGTTTCAAAGTAGTTTACTTGTTAAAATACGCGTCAGCAAAGAGGCGAGTAGCATGGCCGCGTTTCCTCGACAGCTCTATTCAATTTCTAACTAAGTAAGTAAAATGGCGGCCATCCTGAATCGAAGCGTAATCGCGATGGGGAAGCGGAATAAGTTAATTCTAGGCTGTCTTTCTGTCTGTCCCGAATAACGACAGGGTAACACCCTCTCTCCCCTACATTCTCGAGTAACGTGCCTTTGTCCGTTAAAACAAACAGAGGAAGCACTTTCCTCCGCTCCTCTGCGATATCCGCGTTTCCGTATAATCTATCTGCACGAAAACGTTCGCTCAACAAACAAACGTTGCGGAAAGCTGGTATACTATACATTCGCGCTAATGCAATTGCTTGAAAATGAACGAGCCTTTCGTAATTACAACGAGCATCTACTCGTCTAGGCTACGAGAGGCGTCTACGCTCAAGCTTGATGACGATACACGACCATTTCTACGAGTAATTTGAATCGTCGATAAATATTCAAGGACTTTTGACTGGTCGAAATATATTTAATCTACGATGTACCTATTTAGTACGTATGGTATTTAGGTATGTATTTATCTGCACATAGTCAACAATAATGGTTTCATAAAATTAAGAAAATGTTGAAACGTAATTTTTAATACAATTAAATTACAACTAATCGATCGTTGCATCAAGGTGTAAAAATGTCTTTTTAATTAAAATTAATACTTGGTCGATGAAAATGGGCACAGAATCTCCAGGATAATGGACAAATATCAAAAATATCCATTACTCTAGAGATTCTGCGTTTTTATTGCGTTTTTATTGCGTTTTTATTTTATGTCACGTTTTAAATACTTTCTTGCACGTCGCAAGATTCAATCGCTTGTTGATTTCGTGCAAACAGTGACTTTTTGACGTTGCACAAATCCTAAAAATCACACGCGAAGGAAAAAGGTAAAGTACACAGGTAGCGATTTGTCGCGTCTCATAAACTATCGCTAGACTTTGCTAGTTAGGTTTTCGTTCAACGGAAAGGTAGAAATCGCAACGGTGCCTAGCTTTCGCCGGCAAAAGGGGAGTCGTGGAAATCGTTATTGAGAGAGATACAGTTTACGACGCCGAGAAGGTAAGTAAGGGTGTACCTACGCGCAGAATACGACGTCGTATTATTATCCGGCACGTTGCTCGCATTGTCGTACTGTGTTTTATGAGACAGTTCGAAACTTACGAGGCTCATCGTCAGTCCCGATTACTTCCAGCTCCTTGACCGCATTTAATATTTGTTTCTACCCGACATCGTCGCCTGATCCTACCTTCCTGCCTTTCCAGCGGCCGCCATTTTCAAGCGGGACAACGAAAGGGTGTCGATCCGCGCGAAACAAAAAGTCCCGAAGAAATAACGAAAATAACATACAACACGGATGCGAACGCGCTGAGGATTTTGCGTAATCGTAAATTTATAATCTCAACTCGTCGAGTTTCCTCCTTTGCCGTTTGCTTTGATGTTTTATTTTGATAGATCTTAAATTAGTTGATAGATGGATGGGCGAGGCCGGTCTCGCGATCTCCGATTCTTCGCACGAAGAGATAGAGCACAAAATTCACGAGATAAGAATGCAAACACCGAGGAGGAAAAGGAGGGGAAAAGGCATGTGTCGCTCGTCCCGGCACTCAATGGTATAGCGGCGTGCGTTTGCATGCACGGTGAACGTCATCGAGAACGATGTGTGTGCTTTATCGATGTTTTATCTTTCTGCTTTGGAAACTCGAGCACAGGGGATTTCAAGACGATTGTATCGCGTTGGCAGGATTAAATCACGGAGGCGAGGATTATTGCGTTGTTACACCTGACGAGTATTGTAGCTGCGCTATTAGTTCATTAATTTTAAACTGAACTGACGCTGGG
>KQ435775.1:276050-287426 GCA_001276565.1 Melipona quadrifasciata | reverse complement strand
GGACTCGACTTTCAGCTTAAGACGATCGGATCTTTCGATAAGAGTTGAAAACTGCAGGTATAATGCGACGTATAGGTAGCATAATGGTAACGTAATGGTAACGCTAACCGACAGGAGCATCGGAGCCTGGTTTCCTACGATTCTGCTGCTGCTCTTTTCACAGTGCACTTTTTCCTTTTTATTTTCTACCCGTCTCTGCTTGCCTCTTTTCTTCTCTTTTCTTCCCCCGATATCTAGATTACCGGCTACTCTATTATGTTATTGCGCAAGTTCGCTCAGCGCGAGTCCTCTGTTACGAACGCGCCTGCATCTTTATAAAATATACCTTGCTCTCCTTTGCATCAGACCGCCGGTTAAGTTTAAAATTAATCAGCTCAGCGCAGCTACGACACTCGTCAGGTGTAACATTTGCGTCAATGTGAAAATGTTTACGATCATTTGTAAAAGGTGCGTATCTGGTTCGCAGTCGATGATTTTAGAACAGAACGAGTTAAACATGAATAAATGGGATTGTAACAGAGTTGATATCGATTATCACAGTGCGTACTGATGTTACGATGCGAAAGTTGCAAGTATCTATCTATTTAATTATAACATCTATAAATACGTTGTATCATACCTGGGTATCTCGCACACGATACCACGATACCACGCTCCTCGGCTCGTCCCCTTCCCCTTGCTTTCGTTTTTCACGTTTCGTGCCTCGCAAAACTGTCCTACGGACGATAATACCTCTCATAAGTCATAATGATGTATGTATATTTGCTCGCATCTACGTGCGCGTGTAGGTATAAGGACCGTTCGTGGGGCCGTGCCATGCCCGATCGCTACGGGCACACCTGTGCGAATCGCCGCGTCCTGTAATATCCCATTCAACACCTACGAGAAATTACGAGTTTCAAGCTGTAAAGGTTGTTTTCCATAACTCGATGACAAAAGAACAAAGGTAGAAGATAAATTTAAATCGAGCAGAACTTTTCTGAAAATCTTTTTCAGAATCAGCGCACTGGAGCCAGCGCATGCGTGGAACGAGAGGACACGAGGGACATGTATGACAATAGGCGCGTAACTAGATTTAGAGCACGGCGAAAGGGGGTTGTTCGCCGAGTTCTAGGCTTGGCAAGGGTTGCTGGAGCAGGGTCAGAAACTAGCGTCTCGTAAATCATCGGTTAACGCACTGTTTAGGCGGGGCGGTTTCACGGTGGGTACAGTCCATACACGGTTTTCCAACACTAAATAATTCCACCATTTGCAACGGGGTGCCCCGGACCGATCCCCGCTTTTTAAACCCTCCGTTTATTATGAAAAACAACAAATTGATGTCTTCATTTGCCCCTCGACAGTCCTAACTGCGACTACAAAGTCGCCAGTTCTTCTTTTCTTTTTTATTTCGCTTTTTGTTACAATAAAGATGGAAACCGTGATTCTATGGAAATCTGTACGCTGGTGACTCGCGAAAATACTTAAGGTATTTGGAAATGGACGCAGAATGTGCCTGCGATACGCGAGGTACATGTAAGGATTGTGCGTATTAATTTCATTAAAATCGAACAATGTACTTTATTATAACTAATATAAAATTGAAAATCTGTGTGAATCCTTCGTTATTCATGCGCAATTAGTTTTGACAAATACAGTGTGGTACTTGTGCTACGATTCTTCCAAAATCAGGTGCTCGTGAAATAAATTTGAGAAAGGCAGAGAAGAATAAAATGGTGCAAGGAAGGGAAATTTATAAAGAAAATTTCAAAACTTGTAAACACTGCCTGCTGCAGAATATGCCAAATGCACATGAAGTGAGAAATCTTTTCTTGCTTGTCAATCAGTTGAATCGTCACTCGAATAGTTAATACGAAGAATCCACACAAATTTCCAATAATTTTGAGTTATACGATTCATCGCGTGTATCGTAACTTTGTATCATATTATGATAAAATCTCCCTCTGATGTATGTTGTTTCAATGAAATTAATACAAAAGAATCCTCACATGTACACGTAGAAATATAATCAAAAAATATCCATTAGTCTGGAGATATATTCCGTGTCCATTTCCATTGTAAGTGGGCCAGTATTTAGACGCACTATTTCCCGATGGTAAGGGATGGTAAGGGGTTGCTCGGCGCAGCCGAATGACAGAGCCAATGTCATTAACAGCTCGCTCGTTTCAACATAGCATTCGTCTTGCTTTTGGAGCAACGCCAGCGACAACGTGCTCTCGCTGGTAATCCAGCGCGGCGCAGCGGTCGCGTTTCAAATGGCCAGCACGCGGAGGCGACATATTTATGGCTTGTTTTTAAATATTAAATGATGCAAAGGTACCGCTTTGCCAGGATCCTCCCCGGGTGGATACCCGCGTTCTACTGGTTCTCGCTGATAGAGACGTTATTAACTCCGAAAAGCCGACCGCGCTCGTGAACCGTGCCGAATTCTCAACTTGGATTTATGAAGCAACCGAAAAGAATATCTGCCCATCCGCCCTTTCTCGCCGTTAATTCCTAATTGATGTCTTTATTCGGAGGATCCTTTGGATCAACGAATAGATATATTCCCTTCTTCCCTTATGCAAGACGCTCCGTAAGATATACGATATCGTCTTTGCTAATACGTTGTTGACACGATCGATTTGAAATATTCTTTTTAATTGTCCATGTAACCTCAGTTTATCGTGTAACCGGTTGATCCCATGAAAATAAGCGTTTAAGCTCGTAGGCTGTATAGTCTACCTAAATGTATATTTATTTTGTATATTTAATATTTTATATTTTGTATCTTTTTCCCTTATACAAGGATGCCTTATACAATACGTTGTTGATACGATCGATTCGAAATATTCCTTTTTAAATATGTCCATATATATGTATTGGAAAAAACCGTAATTATTACTTTTCGACCAACTCAATATTTAGGTACTTGAAGCACGTATTGTACCTACATGTTAATCAGCAAATGGACAGGCGATTAAACGAACCACCTCGCTGGTGGAATTCATTTCATTATTGGAACTGTTTATTAAAAATTAATTTATTAAAAACACGAGTATATATTCCACGTAGCGGGCAAAGCAAGCGTTCGTGAAGAAGATGGGCGTGACACAAGTTGATCGAACCATTATCGTATTAGATATTTACTCGATTCTACGCGTGTAACTCCTTAATAATGTGGTAACGTTGCGCCGAAAGATGAGCGGTCGTTATTTGAACTATCCGGTGGTAAAGACAGGTGGCGAGTCTCCCACAGCCAAAGCATCGTGGATCACCGCCTTTTCGCAGCACGAAACCGCGGTACGGTGCGTTTTTACCGATTCGATTGCGATCTAATGACAGACCGGAAACAGAGAGACTCGTTGATATATATGCACGCTTCTCTTCGTAGTCTCTTCCTTCGCTATCGATCGTCGATACCGAAATACTTGCGCTGCACACAGTTTTCCTATTTCCTTCTTCTCGACCACTCGAGCAGTGGTAGTATTATTACATGTCATGAGAATTTGATCAAAAAATGCCACCCCCTAATCTCTCGCTTTGATGGATATTTCCTTCCTTTGTTTCGAGCATACGCGAACATTCTCGATACGTCTTGCAACGTTTCTTACAAAGAAGTGACGAAAATTCACGATCTTTCGTATATTTCTACATTTCGTTTCGTCTGCTGTTTTCTTTTTTTTTTTCTTTTTTTTTTTTTTTGCATGTCAATTATTCACAGCCGACAAAAAAAGAAAAAACATTTATCGTACAGCGGGCATTAAGTAAGTACGATTATTTGCAAACTTTTCTAGACAAACGTGCCAGTTCTATAGCCGCGCTATAGAATCTCATTTGATCGATGCAACGCGAATGAAAAGTTCACGGGCATTTGTGTTGCTGCACTAGGTTTCGCACCGAACAGTCAAAACAAATTTATTATGCCAAATATGCTTATAACTTATTAAATAGATGTACACGTACGTGGCCTACGTGTAACACGTAAGGTTGATTCGCGTCGCGATCGTTTTGAGATAAACGTAGATTCTAATTTTTAGAACTCTTTTTTCTCTATATTTTTAGGCTTTTGTGACTTTTCTTAACCTAACCTAACCTAACTTTTTCTAGCCTAACCTTTATGACACTTCACAATCGGAAAATCGATGGAGATAGACGATACGTAAGCACATGATACATAGTGTATCATGTGCTTTATTTAAAAGTACCTAAAAGTAAAACTAACAAATCTTAGAAAAATTAGACAACTCTTAACCTAACCTGATCTAAATTTTTCTAATCTAACTTTCATGATACCTCGCAATCGAAAAATCGATGGGGAAAAATATGTACCTGTAAAATGGGAATAATTACTACGAGTTCAAGATTTTTAGTTGGCGATAAAAAGTTTTTTCAATCAGGGAAGGAGTTGGTAAAATACCCATGTACATATATTTGTTAATAAATACTGCACTTGATGCAATACTCGTTCGTAGGTGGATGAATCGTTATTTTTTTAAATGCTCGATAGTATCGTTTCTAGTATCGTTAGTTAGTATCATTTCCAGTTAGATAGGTTAACATTGAAGAGAGACATTTAGGTATATTTAGGTATGTTTTATTATACAAAAGCCGATAAAGAACGAAAGGGAAGGTGCTTATTTCTCAAATGACACGGTAAAGTTTCACAGCAACGTCAACATTCTCAGTGAAACTTGGAACGCTAATAGAACGTAAAAATAAAGTGGCATGATATTGATCACGCGTGTGAGTCCGTGGTCTGCGATGTTACCGTATGTCGCGCGTATGAAAACTTAAAGATGACAGCCAATCGGTGTTTCTAACTAGACTTCTCGATGTAGGTACATACGTAAATGTGCTCGCTTAATCGAAACTTAGTATTCTCAAATGTTACGTTTCTTTGCCAGTACATTCGGTGGATACTTACCTACTACGTAAATAAGGCAATTTGGCACATGTACAGAGCGTCCCTACTTTTCCCTCCGTAACTTTGTCGGAATAGATTCTGTGAGTGAAAGTAAGAAAGAAAATAACAAAGAAAATACGATAATTCTTCTTCTAAACGATCAAACCATGAAATTTTCCGTCAGAGACATTGAAGACAAAAAAAAAATAGAGAAACTTTGTAATATAAGTTGGAGTGTACGAGCTTCTATTCGTATATTTTACGAAAAATTACATAAATTTTTAAAAATATACCTTTTCTACGTTTATAAAAATTACAAATTGGACATTGTCACCATTTTGGTAGTTCCAGTGTTAAGGAACTATAACGTGTTCGAATCAGGGACCATAACTGTTATAGTCAGAATACAAAGAAAATCGGAATAGAAATAATAGAAGAATTGTTCTTTTGATTGCAAATAACGATTATAAATAAAATACAAATACATAATAAATAAAAAGTTACACAAATACATAATAAAAAATTGATTTCGATTGTTTATAATAATTGCACACATATCGATAAAGAAAATTTATCTTTCTTCGCTAGTTTCCTCGAGACTTGTACAAGAAAGTACGTATCTCTACCTGACTCTATGGTTATTGAAATGTTTAAGTACTGTTGCGAAGGGTTGTTCCAGTTGAATACAAAACAATACTTTACACTTTACACTATTATGGTCGACAGAAATAGAAATTCTCTTCAACTATTTATTACGAGCAATCGATGTAAATCTTCATTCTCATCGATAACTGTCACAAGCAGAATTAGAAATATTACGATTCCCCTGGTCGATGGTCGTTTTCAACAACGAAGAAGATTTTCTCGTCTATTTGTAATTCTAGTCAAATTTTCTAATTTGTCATTTATAAAATCTACAATAGATTACAGATGATCGAAAATGATCTTGGTCGTTTATAGAAATTCATTTATATAATTAAATTCATGAATGTGATTCGTTTATAAAATGAATACATTCGTAAAATTACAAATGAATTAAATAACCAATGATTATATAATTTCATTTTTCTTGAAAATTAATATCGTCAACTGAAATTGAAAGATGCGACTAGCTACGATTAACAAAGACTAACAATATGACTCAAATGACAAACAAGTTTTAGCTACCGATATGTTTTTACATTAAAATTTCCGAGGTGACTGTTATTTCTCACTGCTAGTTCAAATTAGCGGCGTAGACAGAGGCAAACAATTGCGAGCCAATTTTCCGTATCTATCCGTTGTTGTTGTAGCTGAGCCCTTATTTGGGAACTTTTGACTTGGCGGACACCATCTGTCTCCAGATATACCTATTCCCGTAGGTCGCGTAGCGTGACCTGGCTGCCGCGATTGTATGTACGTGACGTGTAGGTACATACATACATCTACACACACACACGCGCGCGCGCTATAGGGAAAGCGTAAGAGAGCGAGTAGCAGCTATCAAAAATGCGGCTGCCAGCGTGTATGATTTAATGTCGCGTAGCGCGCCCCTCAATCACCGATGTAGCCGAGGTTAACACTTTGTACGGGTACGAAAACCCCTCGGAACGCGCCAGGATGGGCCAGCTACGCTTCAACACGGGGTGAGCCACATTGTGTTACACTTACATATTTATCCTCTAACAAACAGGCGTTTGGTGTTATGATACCGCGGAGCTACACCACCGATCGAGTCGATAAACTCACTAACGCAACAGCTGTCGCTACTTCTTCCTTCTCCATCTCTTTTCTCACTTTTCTCTCCCCTTCCTTTTTCGTCTCTTCATGCGCGAGCCTCCTCGTATTCGTAACTTTGCAATTTCTTTTGTTCGAGTCATTTTTCTTGGACGAAAGAAAATGGCAGAGAGTTCGACGTTCTACGACCGTAGTTCCCAACGTGGAGGCTCGCTTGATTTTCTAAGAGGAAGCAATTTGAGAATTTCAGTTATTAACTGCAAATTTTCTGCACTTCTCTAAATGAAAATTTCACTTTCTGATTTTTTTCTTTCGTGAATGTCACGTTCTTTGGCTTGTTTAGACTGTCGTCAAGTTAATGGCCTTCGTCAAAAGTTCACTTTTTGACTAGTGAGAATTACGTGTCACAGGATTTTAGAGATGCTTAGGCGGAGCATGGTCAAAAAAAAAAAAGATTGGAAATCACTGAGTTTCCTCAGGGAAAGACTGAATATTCATTGTTCATTAAAATTCAATGTTTGTTGGTAGGTACCTACTGAAGATTTCTCTGCGAGAAATTCTCTCGTTCGTTCACACACAAAGCAGCCTGATTGAATTGAGTAATACAAAACGGGTAAATTTTCAACTTGTTGCCTCAAGATAGGGATAGTAGATAATAAAAAAAAAAAAAAAAAAAAAAAAAAAAAAAAATACAAGAACAAAACAACAAAAGATGTAGATGCAGAGTAAACTCTGGCTGAAAAGGATAACGAGGTTTTGAAATATAAATAAGCCTGAAACTAACAGGATTCCACGGTTTCACGCAGTACGCAGCGTGTATGTATACGCACGCTGTGTTGTTTCTCGTTAAAAATTTATCCGTACGTGCCACTTTGTCCCGAATTGATGATTCATTTTCCCTACTTGGTATAGACGCACACCTGTTTAAAAAGAAAACGCGAGGCAAGAAAATGTTTTATTCATTTTCAAGAGAACTCTTTCCTAAGCACGTAAGTGCCTATGTATGCAAAGAAAAGAGAAAAGAAAGGGGGTTCGTACGTAACGTAGGTAGAAACCTCGTTTGTACGAACCAAATAATGTCAAGACATACGCGGAAACGTACGAAATCATAATCGATCAACTTTCGTTATCTTTCGTTATTCAAACAAATAATAGAATTGCCTCTATTATTCGAATGGTCTCGTTCCCCATTGTATTCAGATATCGGGTATATTCCACTTATGTAGGTACTGCCATTAGGTTCGACATCATCAATGTACAGTAGTTTAACGCATTAAACAGGAAAGGAGTACGAGAAACGAAGAAATTATGTTTTTACTTTTCCTTTATAGTTCGTAAACTTCGGCAAGTAAATTTTAATTGTAAGTATTAAACACGTTGTATTGTACAGAGATTTTACATAATAATTTTAGGCAATTATAAATGATAAATTACATTGCCTAAATTACACGAGTGATAGAATGTACGAAAAGAACTTGCACGACAAGGGAAAATAAACCATTAATTTACCTAGAAAGAAAAAAAGTTTGTTTAGGAATAACATTACAGAATAAGTGTCCAACCTTTTGGATCTTCTGGGCCTTATTGGCCAACAAAAATTTGTCATGGGTCGTACATACTTTACATTTTTTTTCTTTTTTTTTTTTTTTGATCGGTTCAATGTAATAATGTTATATTATTTATGAAGATATTAAAACAGCTTTTACAGTGAAGTATATTGATTAGAAAAATATATTTACATTAACGAAAAAAATATTAAAATTTTGAAAAAAGAACAATGAGCTTGTTTTTCAGCTTGTGCCAGTTTATGAATATCCGGTTTGACATTCTAGATTAGGTTGCGTGCTTCGTATGGAAAAAACCTGTTTGCAAATATAAGTGCTTCTCAAAAATGATTGAAATAATAAAATTTTTATTCAATTATTCCAATTTTGGTTATACAAGGAATAGAGTTATCTAAGGAATAGGGTCTAAAGATCGTGGGTTGGACATGCCTGCTCTAGAGCAGGATTGATTTATTAATGCGCGCGATACGCGAAAGGTGTACAGTATCTGCTGCTTATTGGATAGATCGGATTCTCTGAAGGGTTGCATGCAGCACACGCGCTATTTCGTAAATCCAAATCCTCACGCTTTGCTGCCTCCATCCATTTTTCCTCTTATAAAAGATCATTTTTTGTTGGCCTCGCCCGCGGAGAATCACGTGAAAGGATCACGCGGCGCGATTAGAGAAAAAAGGTTTAACCAATGTGGTCTCGTTCGAGCTGACTCGAACAATACGAAAGAGCTCGGAGTGTTCGAAACGTCGGAAAAAATTCTCAATTTTTTTCTTTTTCTTTTCTTGGGCTATAATATAATTTTCTAGAAAAAAGAATGTTTCAAGTTTCAGGGAAGAATGAAAGGCTGCACGTAGCTGTAGCTACTTGCCTATCTCTGTCTATTTTTGTCAAATTTCGGGAAAATTTTGAAATTTTGACACACCACGCATTCTCGATTACTCGTTTCACTTCGCTGCGTCCTTCGAGAAAAAACAACATAGTAAAGTAATTTCGTTTCAATTTATCGATTACAATCAGTTCGGTCGAAGCTTGCGTTTTCTCAGACGCAAAGACACGTATCGAAGTTCAGTCAGAGTACGAAAGTGGAATTGAAATTTAATCGGACGGCGTTTAGTGGCGTTAAGAGGTGCGTGTTCAATCGCGCATGATTTTTTTTTTTCTTCTTTTTTTTCTTCGCCGTAGCGGTGAATTCGAATTAATCAATTATCCTCGTATTAACACCTTTACAGTCGGCTTGCATTTTCAAGTTGCTCGCTAGTGTAGTTACCTGAACGATTCATCACGGATCCTGGCTTTTCAAGTACAGAGATCGTGGGACTTTTACGGGTTCGCAGGTAGCCGATCGCGGCTCTGTCCCTTTTTACTTTTCCAAACCATCTCTCCTTGGGGACGTACGCTCTCTTGGCTGCTCAAGATTCCCTCAATGGGATTACGCGCAACCAATAGAATTATTCGCTAGTGCTATACGTATAATACAATTGGCTTGGCCAAAAACCGATTGCATTTTCTTTTTCTAATAATAATGTGTAATTTCATTTTAATAATACAGTATCGCTCATTTAGCTCAATAGTAAAAGCAAAGGTCTCATTTTTATCACGCTGCGTTTTTTTATCGTTTAAATTTCATAAAACTGACAACAATTTTTAGACAAATATTTACTATTCATCTTGATGATTGTAACTAATATCGAAAATTAACACGTATTTTTTTATCTTTTGCTGTGTAATAAAACAGCTGAAACGGTAAATGTATATTTACTTATTCTATAATCATTCGACATAGTCAAACATGCATGTTTGCGAAATTCGCAAACTGAATAAAAGCTCCTCGTTTTATTTTTATTTTTCATCTGCTATTACGTGCTATTTATTTATTGTAATAAGATCTCTCTCTTCTTCTTTTTACTCAATTACTCTGTGCCGATTTGTTCTCAACGATGTCTGTCTAAAAGAGTAAGGGTTTCGAACGAGGGAAGCAGTACCCACGCCGAAAAGCAGACGAATAGCAAAAGCGTGACAAGGACGTCAGCAGTTTGATATATCCAGCTCCGAGGACCGAGAGCCTTTCCATCGAGTTCTTCGTCATTTAACGTAGCAAGAGGATGACAACTCGACGCGGCGCGACGCGGCGCGACGCGACGAGACGTTCACGAATGATGTTTGGAGAGGGGTCGGACAGATCGAAGAGACCCCGGTGCCAGTTGATCCAAGGAGACAGACGCAGACCGAGCGAAATTTTTACGCTGCTAGGATTTTTCATGCGTTCGTTCACGCGTGCACGCGTGTGCGTTTGATTGATGTTATTATATTTCCGTGCTCTCCTTATTCGGCGACCACTGGATTCCCATTATTAAAGAGCAAACCGTCTCAAACAGCGACCTTCCTCTCGAATACCTACGACGCAACGCGGTTAGAAACTAAAATGATTGGCAATTTTTATCCGTATAAAATCGTGTATTTCAGAGGACGAAAGATTATTGAAAGAGCTAAACGAGACACAGACTCGCCATGTCGTGTCAAGAACGTATATACAGGGTGATTCACGTAGCTTGCACGTTACTTTTTAAATTACAACTATTATTTAATGAGAAATTGCTTAATACAAAAGTTGTATGGTTTTTGAGGGAGGTTTTGATCATCAACGGTTATCTGGACAATTTATTTGTATCTGATATTTCGCATTTCGACATTGAAATTTACGTTGCAAGTTGTTTCGTACTCTACGTCCAAATGTGAAAGAACGTAAGAAATATAGAAGAATCATATCGATCAGTGTGCAATTATTAAAGAGATTTCTCTGTCTTGAAAGTGGAAATAGATAGTGGACGTAGATTATGGGATTTGTTGCGTGTAGAATACCTGAAATGTAGAATACCGCGAAAAAGAAGATAGAAAAAAGTAAATTCTAGGAAAAAATTAACTGCAAATTACAAGATCAACAAAGTCGTAAATCTTCCAGAGAGATTCGATCGAACGAATGGAAAAGAATCGACTCGGATAATGAACCGAAAATGAAGAAAATCATGAACAACCGATTAAAACTCCATTAATCATGGTGTTTGACAAACAGAACAAGGGATTAGCCGAGGTAACCACCCCGGAAGTGCGATTTTAACGGAACTTTCAAATACGTTCCAGCGTCTTTCTTTTGCAAGCTGTGTACTTGTAATTCACACGCACAATTATACACGGTTTCTCGAACAATAGACGACAAGA